>PVKB01004078.1:0-160733 GCA_004027205.1 Ctenodactylus gundi
GTGGGGGTCCCCTTCTGTCCAGGTGGGCCAGGGCCGCAGCCTTGGGAGGCAGCTGTAGCTCCACCGAGTAGACACAGTTGTCTGAGGGGAGAGCCTGGGCTGCATCCACCAGCCCTGGCCCGAGCCGCTTGGTGAGAAATTCCATCACAGCTGTTAGCTCCTCTGGGCTCAGGTCTGCAAACAGTTGGCTCTGGCCATGATGAGTCCAGGACTGGGCATTGGTAGATGCAGAGGGACAATGGAAAGGCTGACTAGGTTCACCTCCATCTCCACTCCTGCCAGCTAGCAGGACACAAACCAAAGCAAAGATGGTAATGACAGCCAGAGCAAGGAGAACCAGGATGGTCTTCTGGTTCATTGCCTCTTGAGGAGGGACAGAATTCTATCAGTACAGAGCTGAGTATTTCCAGGTCAGCACCAGAGAGGTTCTCCTGGCTGCTGGACCAGGGGGCTCCGGACTGTGGCTGAAGTTCTTTCCCAGTTGCCAGCAGCCCAGGCTGAGAGCGGGAAGGAAGCAGGGTGGGGCGGGGGAGGAGCAGGCTAGGGTTGGGGGCGGGTCTGAATAGGCTGCAGCGATTTCCACAGACCTTACATGGCTTTGTCCTCCAAGCTCCAAATCAAACTCTGCTGCCTGGGTCAGAGTTGGAGTTGGGGAGAGCTGGAGCTGGCGGAAAGCTGCTGTCAGTTGGGAAACCTGCTACCAGTGAACAGAGTTGGGTCTGCCCTGCAACCCCTGGGCCCATCAACCTTGCATATTCCCCAATCACCGCCTTCCCAGGGCCAGATGTTCTCTTTGCTATTACTGGGAACTACTGTTCTCCTGGCAAAGAAACCTCCAGCCCCAGCCCCTGTAGCTTCCCAAGCAACATTCCTTGGCCAGGTCTCCTTGCACTCGCTCCACTACTAATTTCCTTGGCCAGAGTTCTTAATATATCCTGGGGAACTCTAGATACTTAAAAAGTAAAACAGAATAAGCCCAAGGGACATTCTTGTAAGAATTTTTATTATCAATTGTGCAGAACCACCTTTTCTTTGAACACACAAGCATGAGGGAATTTCTGATATAAGTGAACTTCACTACTTACAGCAGCTAGTTCTGAGTGGTAGAATCTGTGTTTTTGCTTGAATCTTTCAACAAATTTCTTTTTTATAAATCTGTCATTAAGAAACTGAATAGAAAGTAAGAGTCAGAGATGCATGGGGTTCAGCGTGGGAGGGGTTGTTTCCTAGGGACACTGAAGTGAGTCTTTGGGAGCAGGTGTGATAAAATAACAGAGGCAAAAGGGGAAACAGAGAGGAAGGTACCTATGTCCTACCCGTCCCCCACCTCCAATGTCCCACCATATCCTCGGGCCTACAAGCCTTGGTAAGAGAAAGGTGGTAAATTGGGGACACAGGCCGCCAAGTGAGGAGTGCAGGCCACAGGATTGACACTGCAGAGCCCAGAATCCTGGCCCCTCTCAAAATAGACACTGCCAGGGGAGAAGATGGAGGGGTCCTCATCGAAGAAGTTATAGGGCTGGAGCAAAAAGCCAACTCTGGTCCCCACAGTTGCTGTGTTGGGGACATCCTCAGCATGGGGAATGTGAAGAAAGTTGGCTGTAACCCAAGCCACGAGATCCTGCAGGAAGAAGGAATAGCTACAGATCATTGGAGGCAAGACCCAAAGAATCACCTCTCGGCTACAAACCCCAGTATCAAGCCTCAGTCTGTTTTCTGTTTCTGCCTAGCTGAAGGCTGACACAGAAAGCACAGTGATTCATGAAGGCAGCTCTAGGGGGTATCAGAGTCCCACAGCTGATCTCAGCCCCAAAGAGATGACCTATGTTGGTCACCACAGAACTTCTCGATCCCTGAATCTGCGAACTGGAAACCATCCCCTCCAACCCATGACCAAGGCCAGGCAGCCAAGATGCCAGAAACAGAGGAGCCCCTCTCCTCTGTCTCTAGAACTACCAACCTCTCCTAAGAGGGTTTCATTGTTGATGAAGTCAGCAAAGGCCATAGTGGGCGTCCAGATGTCGTTCTGGTAATAGATGCTGCTGCTCTGCGACTCCTCCTCTTTCCTTTGGGTCACCACAAGCTGGTATCTGACCAGGAATTGTTAAGAAAGATGATGTTGGGAGACATCAAGAGCCTTTCTTTACTGGTCCTGAAGTCCCTTGGATCAGATTCTGTGAGACTATTTGCCACCCCTTATCTACTTGGATCTAAAGTCCATGGATAAATTCTAAACCATGTGTAATGAGTTGGGGCTTCCCAGGTCTGGGAGAGGGGCCAGTCCTTCCCTACCACCCACTGCCCAGGTCACTCCTCACCTCCCCCAGCTGAGAGCCCTCTCCATGTCGCTCTCCAGGGGTATGTGTATGCCAAGGGGGCTGTGGATCTGGATTCGGTATCCACGCTGGTGACCCCACGCATTAGTCTGGTTACTAGCCAGGTAAAGGTAGCGGGGAAGGAGGCTTCCCCAGGAAAATGCTGCTAGGTCCTCCCTGCTCAGGACCTGCCGGGTCAGCTGTGGGCGTTGCAGCCGGTGCTCCGGGCTCCAGGGGGCTGCCACAGGTTTAAACACCACATCTTCAGCTACTACCCAGTTTTTCATCCCTGCCAGGGTGAGGGGAAAGGAATTCCATACCACGTAAGGTTGCTCAGATAGATTTCTCATCTTCCCCATAACGTCCCTTGCAGTGGCCTGACCAAAACATCAGATAACCATCAGTCAGCGCACCATGTTGGGAGCCAGAAGGTCTACCCCACATCTTTTAATTGCCCTGTCCAATAGGACAACTACTAATCCCATGTAGCCATTTAAATTAAACTCAGGGCTGGAGGAATAGCACAGTGGTTAGAGCAACTGCCTGAAAAGTACAAGGTACTGAGTTGATTCTTCAGCAATAACTGGTCATAGTGCTGCAAGCCTGTAATCCCGGCACTCAGGGGGCTGTGGCAGGACTGAGTTCAAAGCCAGTCTGGGCTACATAGTGATTGAGTCAGGACCAATCTAGATTACATAGTGAGACCCTGTCTCATTAAAAAAAAAAAAAAAAAAAAAAGAGGCAGGGCAATTCCTCAATCACAGTAGATGCACTTAGGTTTTGATTTTGTGATACCTGGGATTCAGCCAGGACTTTCACACTCAGCTACATTCGCAGGCCACTTTTATTTTTTATTTTGAGACAAGATCTCACTAAGTTACAAAGTTGCCAAGGCTGGGCTCAAACTTGTAATCTCCCTGACTCAGCCTCCCAGAGTACTGGAATATAGGCCTGCATTATTAGGCCCAGCTACACCAGCCACATTTGGCTAGAGGGTCTCAATATACTGTCACAGCGCAGAACATTCTACCACAAAAGTTCAACTAGCAGTAGCCTACCCAGTAGAACCTGGACCGATTTGCTCAGTTTCTGATTGTCTACATAGTATAATTAAAGCTGTATTATGACTGCTCAATAAATGGAAAAGCAACATTCTGTAACTGTGAAAAAGATTTGTCTTGGAGAAGCTGACAGGGAAAATTCAAGCCCCTCCCACAGCCCAGACATACTCTTCCCAGCTCTTGACACTTGGCTTTCTACCTCAACAAAGGCAGTATTTCCAGTATTTCTTGAAAGTGATGTTTTTCAACTCTGGAATTCTACTACACCCACAGGCTACGTGAGCCAACACAGCCCTTGATCCCTCTATTCCTATTTCTGTCAGGGCAGTTCCTTCAACTGTTGCCTACAGAAGACACACGGACTAGCCTCTCTGCAGGCGGTGGTCCCGTGTGCTCGTGTCTGACAGCCTCTGGCCCTACAGCACTAGCTCACGCTGCACACTAGTAACCAAAACTACATGTTAGCTGATGTGACTTCAAAGGGATCTTTAATGTCAAAAAATGCTGAAGAGAAACTTGTAATTGAAAAATTGTCATAGTCCAAATAGGTCAGAGAACAATCTGGCCAATATGCTAATATTACTTCCATTGTGTTCTGAGTTTTCCCTCCCCTACACTCCGTTACTAACACAAACACAAGCAAGAACTGAGGCACGGTATCCTCGACGTCATACTCTAGAGTATTAATGTTTAACAAGTCTGCTTCATTATACTATATAATACTTGGGCAGTCACTTCTTTCCAGCTTCCTCAATACTCCAGTTTCCCCAGCTGTAAAATGGACAGGGTCTGGCATATTTCTAATTTCTGTGCTTTGATGGAGTTTGTCTTTTGTCTTGACAGATTCTGTCAGGAGCAGAATCTGTCCTCTTTGCAATTTTATACCTGAGAAACCATTCCCTTTCTATATTCCAGCAAGCCTACTGCAAGCTGCCACTTTCCTGGAATTCATGTGATGACAGAAACGATCAGTCCCTCCTGCAAAGAGTGTAGCATCTACTGTGGAGCAACCCCCAGCCACGGCACTCCTCCTCCCAACTCAGTTAACATCTTCATCTGAACTCTTCAGCCAAACTGTTCTCTGCCTCTCCTCAGACCGTTGCACATCCCCACCCCACTGACCCTCAGAATTAGTGGGCAAGAAATGCCTGACTCTTGCCTCATCCAACCTCTCATGGAGCCAACTCACTCCCCTGCAGTGTCACTCAAGATTAAGACAGCTAGGCACAGGCATCACATTTAAACTAGTTTCACAACTGGGAGAAGTGGAGACTGGGCAGAAATCCTTACACATTTGACCAGATACCCAGTCTCACCACAGCTGAGTATACTCCTAGTCTTTGTTCTCTCCTGCCACTATCACAGTGGCATAGGAATACCCACCCTTGACTTTCAGAGACTTCAGCTTGATCTGGGAGATGCCTTTCCCTCTGTCCCACCCCAAACCTCAATCCTCATCCCAGGCACTTACCTGCCACATCCAGGTCCAACTTGAAGTGGAAGGCGTGTGTGTGCACTGCCCCCAGCACTCGTTCCCCCACCTGGTTCCCAAAGAGGAAGCTCTCTGCTCCTCCATTCAGAAAAGCTGTGTTGATATAGCCTGTGGCATGGACTTGCCCTTCAAGTGCCCCATTAGGGTACAAGAGAAAGTCCCAAATATAGTCATAGTTGCCCACAGATGACACAGACCTGACCACAAGGGCTGAGTTGGCCAAACCACCGTAGAAATGACTCTCGATGTAATTGTGGTGCCTTCGAAGAGGCAGTCCCTGGGCCTCCTCAAATATGCACACGGCCCCTGGAAGCAGCTGGACTGTCCCTTTGCCTGCTAGCATGTAGATGTCCACCATTGTAGCTTGATAGGGACAGTCTACTCCCCGCACCAAGCCTCGGCTGTTAAGGCCAAGTCCATAGGTGCTATCCAAATATCGGGTCATCATGGTCTTGGGTGAATCAGCACCATAAATAGTCAGGCTCTCTTGGACACTGACTTCATACGCCACTCGCTCACCCTTAAACCGGACATCAAAAATCCTTATGCCACTAAACACACCATGGCCAAAGGTAAATGTCCAGAGTGGGGATACCACCAAGTTCCCTTGGACACTGTACTGGGGACTCTGTGGTAATAACTGAATAGGAGGAAGAGAACCTGGGGTGATTCGGGACCTCAGGGATGAAGCTCCATTCGGTGTGGGTAAAGGCATTCGCACTACTTCTAGCCGGCCAGCCTTAAACTCCCATTCTAACTGGCCCAAGTCTGCATAGTAATGCCCAAGGTAGAAGACCTGCTGGACAGCCCAGAGGACAGGGTCCAGGGCACTGTGGTCCAAGAGTAGCTCCAACCCTACAGGGTGAAGAAAAATACCAAGGCCTGAGATGTTATGGTAGAGACCTATCCAGGTAGCCCGGTCCCCTGAACCCAAGCCTCTAGGGGTGGAATGCAGTGGAGCCAAAGTGGAGCCATTGTAGTTCAAGACAGAAGCCAGAAAAACGGGTGCCTTGGGCAGCTCCACTTCTTTCACATGTCTCCACATCTGGACAGACTCAGCTCTCAAAAGAGGGCGGCGGTGATAGGGTACTGGGCCCCCATGACGCTCCACAGTCACATCCCGCATATAGGAGGGGCGAGGCAGCGGCCCCACCACCAGCTCACTCACATTGGGCTGGGGTTGTCCACCAAAGAAGACGATGGCCAGTGCCTCCCGGGCAGGTGGGGGTCCCCCTCTGTCCAGGTGGGCCAGGGCCGCAGCCTTGGGAGGCAGCTGCAGCTCCACTGAGTAGATACAGCTATCTGAGGGGAGAGCCTGGGCTGCATCCACCAGCCCTGGCCCAAGACGCTTGGTGAGAAATTCCGTCACAGCTGTTAGCTCCTCTGGGCTCAGGTCTGCAAACAGTTGGCTCTGGCCATGGTGCATCCAGGGCTGGGTGGTGGGAGATGCAGGAAGGCAGTGAAGAATCTGGCGGGAGTCACTTTGCCTTGTTAGCAAGACATAGGTCAGAGCAAAGATGGTAACAAGGGACAGCACCAGGAATACCAGGAGCACCTTCGGATTCATGGTGGATGCTGAGAGCTAAAAAAACCAAGAAAGTCCTAGTAGCACCTCCTTCCAGTTCCTAGCATCAACTCACAGTTTATATTCAGTGAGACGGAGAAAACTCCACCCTGTGGGCTAGACAGGAAATTTCTAACCTTGATTTATTTTGTTCCAATTTTCTGTCCTGTGGTTTGGCTCAAGGTAATACTTCCACATGTATAACCTCTCCCTGGTCCCTACGCTTCACCGGTAACAGTCAGTACCAACTACTAACTTCCATCAGTTTGACTAAATAGGAGGGTACCTGGACTAACAATGCTGAACTACTTTACTTTCCACCCAGAACAGGTCTAAGAGAAGAATGCAAATCTTTATGCCCACTACATGCAGGCACTCAAATCTTTTTTAACTTCTTGGCAAGCACTATACTCCACAAGCTCCAGAATCCACCACCCAATTCAGAAGTACTCCATTCTGCCTGCGACCATATGTAAACCCTGGTTTGGAGTCTCAAGCCTTTTCCATTTAGTCAGTGAGAAGCAAAGAGTGACTGAGGGCCTACGCTTAGCATTAATACTTGTATATTGATCCTAGCTTCCTAAACTGTGTGATCTTAAGGGTGATTCCTATCTTGAGCTCTCACCTATAAAGGTATAAAACCTCCCTACAGACTCTTAAAGATTACATATGATCACATATAACAAGTGCTTCAAAACTGACAAAGAATATCAAGTGAAAATGTGGTAGCTACTGGTATGGCTCTCTGGAAAATAACAGAGCAGATGTACCTCCATTGTTGAAGCCCTTAAAACTCTGTAGCAACAATGAGGGGATCACTGGAATCTAGAAAGTTACCATTTTTTTGTTTTGAGACAGTTTCATTCTCTAGTCCAGGCTGGCCCTGAACTCATGGCAATCCTGCCTCAGCCTCCTAAGTGCTAGGATTACAGGTGTGCACCACCATGCCCAGGTAGTATGTGGTACTGGGAAACTGAATCCAGGGCCTTGGTGCCTGCTGGGCAATTGTTTTAACTGGTTGCTGAACTATGGCCCCAGCCCTAGAAAGCTACTTTCAAGGTGAAAGCTGAGGAAACTTTGTTTCAGAGGGAGAGTCCTAGGCAGCCCTCTAAGTATCTTGAAACCAAGACCAGGAGTCTCCTCAAGAAGCATAAGACACTGAGAGATGAGAATTAGTATAAGAAAACGACTGGGTAGGGTTTGCCTGACCAGGTCATTCCCATACAGAACTATTGCAGCCTCTACTGGCAGCTCACGGGTATCGTCGGAGAAGGAAAGAACTGTGAACCCCTCTAGTTCCTGTGCAGGGAGGAACAGAAGGCAGCTTAGGTTTAGCAAGAGCTAATTTTTACACAATTCAGACTGAAGACGAATGTTGGACCCATCCTTCCCTCTTGCTGGGCAGAAGCCTGTCCTTTCTGCTACCCCAGAATAGGCAGTTCAACTGGCAAAAGAAACAAACAAAAAAAAAACCCCGAACAATGCACTGGCCAGAGGTGTCTGTGAAGGTGGGTATTCAAATGCACATGCATGTATCGTATGTTCTCTTGCCACAGAGCATGGCATCAGGGCGTGCGACTTTAGAAAGTGGTCAAAGTACCTGTATTTTTAATAATTTCTTGACATGGTAAAAGAATTTTACATTACGATCCAATGGTGATAAGGTGAGGAAGGGCAATGGAACAATAAAACAAAAAGGGAGAACTGAGAAACGCATGGAGGGAGAAGGGAAGGGTGTGAGCTGGAAGGAAGGTGGAGATGGGGGCGGGGAGTGTCAATGCCCAACTAAAATGCAATTGGTTTGTTACTGAGCACTGTTCATTAGAAGGGAGCATCCTGACTCCTCTGCTGCAGAATACCGTGAGTACAAACGACGCACCCCAGGTAGAAATAGGATTGGGGGTTGGAAGACAGAGATGGGGAAGAATAAAAGCCAGAAATAGACACTAAGAGCCAGGCAGGCTAGCCAGATATCAACTCTCATCAGTGGGAGAATAAAACAGCTGGGGGTATTGCGGGTTGCCACAAAAGCTGTAACAAGTGCTGTCTCTGGAAGATTTGAGAGAGGAGGCAACTCATCTATGGTTTTACCTGCCCAGCATATTTACACACACACAAATGTGTATGTGCGTATATGTACACACACACATACACACGCAAATGCTTTCCCTGGAAGCACAATACTATAAATAAGAGAAATATTTCCGAAAGGAAAAGCCCAACAGGAGCAGTGGCATCTGGACCTCACAGATGCACAAACCCCACCCTGATATACAACTGGCCTGGGAAAAGGCAAGCAGGGGTCAAGAGGACCAGCCTTTGCATAATGCCAAAAGGACCAGAGTCACAGGGGAGGAGGCCTTTCCCAGTCCTCTGTTCTCAGCCCTTGGTTCTCTTCCAACTCACCCTGGGCACCAAGTGGCTACGGTATCAGGATGGGTCTAGGACTTTTGCTTGGGTGGACGATGACTAAGACATCTACCACTTCCTGAAAGGTGTATGAGTGACAAGACTAGAAAGGAAATGGGGAGAGGAAGGTATTTTAGTAAAAGTGAATCTATGTATATGTCATTATGTGTGTGTACATGAGTACACATACATCTACGTGAAAACCCCAAGTTATAAAACAACTGAAGCAGCTAGAGAACTGGCTGAAGGCCTAAGGTATTCCTTCCCTAGATCAGGTTCAAAGTGGGATGTATGTAGAAAGAAACCCTAAGTCATCACCAGGGAAACTGTGGCTGGCAGGCTCCAATGTCACAAAAGGGCAAGAGACATTAGCCTTATGAAAGGAAGAGAGGAGAGAGTCCCCTCTGCTATCCCAGTTTTTTAAAAATTCCTAGCACTTTCCCTATAGTTCCTTCAGCTTCTAGTCAACTGAACATCAAAAGGAAGAAAAAACAAAGCATAAGACATGGAGTGGGAGGAGAGTAGAGAAAACACAAATATTCTTGTGCCAATATCCTGCACACACAAACCTGGAGTTCTCCAGAAATTAGCATAGGCTGGGTGGGGTATTAGGGAAGGAGACAGAAGAGTTCCTGAGGCCTGAAAAAAGAGGTAAACACATCACAGAACTAGATGAGAGTTTCATTAGACTCTAACTAAAAACAGAGGCGTGATTACTATTTCCAGCCAGTTTCCCCATTGCAATAGTCACGTAACAAACCAAGGCAATGTCGGTCTTGAGCCAGACTCACAGAGTCCCCTGGCCCTGGCCCTGGCCTCAGTACAGTGTCTCTGCATTGCTGCTCCGGGGCCGTTTAATCTTCTCGATATTTTTCAGGATCATATCATGTAGAGTGACCTAGGGGAAAAAAGCAACACCTGGTTCCACTCCTCTCTCACACATCTATTCCACTCCTATCTCACCTAGAAAACAAGACCTCCCCCCCTAAGAGCCCCAATTACTTACATCATTCCAGTCTCACTCACTTGAACCTGTGTTCAGAGTGGTTATGCTATACTGCTAATTCTCTCTCCTCCCTCTCTCTTTCTGAAACAGGTCTTGCTTTGTAGTCTAGACTGGTCCTGAACTCACTATGTAGCCCAGGCCAACCTCAAACTCACAGCAATCCTTCTGCCTCAGCCTCCCAAGTACTAGGATTATAGGTGTGTGCCATCCTTTTCTTTCTGTAGTACTGGAGATCGAACCCAGTACAGTATATCCCCAGCCTTTTTTTTTTAACTTCTTATTTCTGAGACAAGATCTCATTAAGTTGCTAAGTCGTCCAGGTTGGCCTCAAACTCAGGATCTCCCACCTCAGCCTTCTGTCCAGAGTGCTAGAACTAGAATGTGTCACCACATCTAGCCTCTCTTCTAATCCTAACCTGTGTGTAACTGGGCACTGAGAAGGTCCCAAGTGTCTAATGACAACTAGGACATACTTACTGAGCACGGAAAATTGCACTAACTCTTCATGTTCTAACTTAATTTTATTTATCTGTTTTTGTGGTACTGGGGAATCACTTACTCTTAATAATCCATTTTTGTGCAGAAGACAGTCAGTACTCTAAGTAACATTGTGTAGATGAAGACAAAGCTTGAACAAGTCAAGGTTGTGCACTAGAGATGGAATTTGGTTCCAAACCTAAGTTTTTCTGACTCTAAGACTCACATCTAAAAATTATACTGTATTTTGTACACAAATTATATGGTATTTTGTACACACACCTACCCAGATACAAAGGAGGGAGAAGTTGGACCTCCTCAATGTCATGGTTTTCAGCACTGGGACGATAAGCAAATTTTATTATTATTATTTTGCCATTTTTGAGATGAGGTCTCGTTATGCTACCCAGGCTGGCCTTGAACTTGCAATCTTCTTATGTCAACTTTGTGAGGACCTGGGATTACAGGTTCTACTCATTTTACACCTTAACCCCAGAGTTTTCTAAGAAAATTACCAACAGAACTAAGAAAAGCGAGCACAACTGTGGGCAAGAATCAAGGTTACTCACATATTGATTTCTCAGCTCTGAAATAATAAGCCGAAGGCTAATGTATTCTTTCTCATCAATCTCTGTCACGGTGCGGCGATAGTCCTCCTACATTTGGGGAAACAGAAAGGAGGAAAGGGCAAGAGCTAGTTCCCTTGGCCCAACTGCACACAGACTGCTCATTCCTAGTAAAGTTACTCCTCCCTACCCTGCCACCTCCACCCTGGGACCACAAGGCCCTTACTTACCACATGGGGATATTTAGCTATTTTAGAAACCAATTTGGCTCTTGTAATATAATATCTGAAAGAAGAGAGAAAAGGAGGAAGCTGCAGGAGACCCTGGACAGTGCTGACCACCACAATATCCCCTAATTCCTGATCCGACCCCAAGAAGCCATACCTAGAAATCTGGTCCAGATAAGATGCAGCTTCACTCTCAACAGTTCTTAGTTCTGCAACTGTCTCCTCCTGGAAAGCAAAAAAAAAAAAAAAAATAGGTGAGCAAAGAGCCAGCTCCAAGCTGGGCATGGTGGCACATGCCTGTAATCTCTCAGCACTCTGAAAGGCTGAAACAGGAAGATCATGTTTGCGCCCAGCCTAGGCAATTTTAGCATGATGCTATCTCAAAATAAAAAGTAAATACAAAAGGAGTGGGGATGTAGCACTGTGTTCAATCCCAAGTACTACAAAAAAAAAAGGTCACTTTCATGTCACTCAACAGTACCCCAAAGAGAAAAGGAAAGCAGACAAGATGGGGGAGATAAGAGTATCTCCAACTTTTCTCCCCACTTTGTAACGCAAGCACATTACCTGAATGGACACTCCAAAGTTGTTACCATCTTCTATCCTTGGAATCAGGAGCTGTACCCACATTTTGACCTGGAAGATAAGAGGACCGTATACATGAGTACCTCGGCCTTTTCTGCTAAAGCTATGGTTTCTGTTGCAGGGGACCAGATAACAGGGGTCTACAAGGCCTGTTATCATGTCTTCTGCCCCTCCTCCATCACTTTCCATAGGTCCAGTAGAGCTACTTGATGCCAGCACATAGGTCACTAGCCCATGCCTTACCGTGTTACATTTCTCGATCAGCAGCCGGATCTCAGGTTTCACTTTCTCAATAATGTCCACCAGCTGCTGGTTACTTTTTAGCATCCCGTTGGGCATCACAAACACCTTAGTTCCTGGCAGGGATGTGAAGGTCAAATGATGAGAATGGACAGAAAGCCACAGCATCCCCTATCTTGTTCCCCAGACCCATGAGATGCTATGATCTCTGCCTTTTACCTATCACAATCCTACATGACACCACCATCAAAATCAAATAGACATACACATCAATGGGTAACAGAGAAAGTATGCCACAATTTTTTTTTTTCAGTACTGGAAATTGAACCCACGACCTTCATACTGAACTACATCCTTTCCTAGTTTTTGTTTTTGTTTTGAGGCAAGGTCTTGCTAGATTGCTAAAATGCCCAGGCTCAGCTCTAACTTACAATCCTCCTGCCTCAGTCCACCAGGGTACTGGAATTTCAGGCCTGTGCTACCAGCTCCAGTTCCAAATGTTTTAAGAATAAGAACACTAAAATAAACATATGCCTTGAAGATTCAATGTAGGAACAACTATTATTATTATTGATATTATAATTAAGCTCCAAATGTTTTAAGAATAAGAACACTAAAATAAATATGTGCCTTAAATACTCAATGTAGCAACAACTATTATTTCTATTGATATTATAATTTCACAGGACCAGGAGTTGAACACAGGACTTTTGCTCTGAGCTACAACCTTGGCCTTCTTTATTTTGAGACAGAATCTCACTAAGTCACTAACTGCCTACTGCAGGCTTGAACTTGTGATCCTCCAGTCTCAGTTTCTCAAGGTGCTGGGATTACAAGCAAGGCAACCATGTTCAGCTACCACAACAAACACCGGAAGGAAAAACCGTAACATGGAACTGGGCCGCCCATGAAAAATCTGAGTTGTGCAGTCTACCCCTAGTCACTCCCTTGACAATTCACACTAAGTCAAACACTCTGTCTTTTGGAAGACTACATTTAGAGAATGAAATAATGACCAGGTCTGAAGAATTTGTGAATGCTAACTATGGGAAATGAAATCAATATTGTTCTCTAGCCTGGAAAACACCAGATCCACTCTACTTCTTAGAGCTTGCTGGTCAGCAAGTACAGTGAGATCAATGGGGGCACTTCTTACCTTGGAAGGCCTCTTCACACTCATCCAACTTTCGCTTCTTATAAGTGGGCTAAGGATACAAACAGCCAGCAATTAGCCTGCCTTCAATACCTAATACACAATACCCTTCAAGCAAATTTAATTCTTTCCTTGACTTCACAGATTTTCTTATTAATTCCTGCACAATTTCCAAAGTATGTATGTAGCTTTTAAAGTCCTTGCCACACAGCAGCTCACACTTTAGCTGTAAAGACCAAACTTGCAAAAAATAAAACACATTTACAGTAATGAAGGAAGGATACTATAAATAAGAAAAAGTAATCAAGACAGCTTGAGAATAACTAAAGAAATATGTATAAGTCCAGTAGTATCACAAAAGAGCACAATATTCAAAGAACATAATAAGCAATTGCTATGTACCAGGAACAATGCTAAGGATTAAAGATACAAAGCTATCTGTAAAGACAGCTCTTTTCTTCCAGGTCTATCAATGAGACAATAATGCAAATAACATTACAATTTCAGTAATGTTGTAACAAAATGTAGCCATATAACTGAAAGACTATGTGCTAGAGAGGCATGACAAAGATACAGGCCACAACTACCCTGAAAGAACAACTCACTCCTATCAAGACTGAAGACACTCAAAAGGAGTAAGAAAAGTCCTGTTCAGAGCCATGGGAAAACTAGGGAACACGACGGAACCTGTAGCTAGCTCAGTCTTATGTGAGGCTCATTCTAACACTGACAGTAGCATATTCACCTCATGTTATAGATAAATACTAGTGAAAAAGAGTACATGTACTTAAAATACTCGAGTTGTAGTTCCTACATCCAAATCTAACTGTCCTCTCTGTACTCCCTCAAACTTACTAAGAAATACCAAGAACCTATCGCTAAAGAACATAAATATAAATACAATACACTTACACCATCCAGTCCATCATGGCTATTAGTGAGAAGAATGGGGTCAGGGACTGGGAGATTCATGTCTGAGTGGATCTGAGTTAGGTCATGGATGTTTAGGATTGGTTCCTGAAAGAAACACCCACCCCCAAAACAACATCAGTCTTTTCAAGGTAAATAAGGATTTCTTTAGAAGGGCAAGATATCAGAATACTTTAAAGTAAAAAAGGTGGTGGGAGTTCAGGAAACTATTTCTCACCTTCAAAAAACTATCAAGTTCTAACAACTTCTTTGGGAAGAAATTTGCCACCAAGTCTTCTGCCTAAATGAGGAGAAATACAACTCCATTAGTAACTATGGGAGTCAGTCTCAGTCTCTCTCCAAAAACCTCCTCTTTGGGAAACTCTCAAGTTTTACTTAACACTCATTTTCTATTTATTTCACTCACCTCACTTGTAATCCGTTCCCTGAAAGAATCAACCTAAAGTAACAAGGAGAGCGATTCAGTTAAGAGCAGTTCAGTACTTGGCACCATTAGTAAGGGCAGGATAGGGAATCCCAAGTCCCGCTGTCTTTCTCTCACCGCGAAGTTGTAATGTGAAGGCGAGAGGCCCCCCGACTGCAAATACTTCATTTTCTTGCGGACCCATTTCTCCATCTCAGGAGAGGAAAGTCAGAGCTGAGGGCAGCACTCTTGCCTCTCTCCTCCCCTTCCGCCCTCCCTCCCTCCCTCCCGCCCAGTGCTTGAAGCTAACAGAATTTGATAAGCAGACCTGAGACAGATATACAGGGGGATGTGAGCTCACAAACGTGTCAACTCCCACCCAGACTTGGCCTATGACATGAAGTAGACCGGCCTCCAGGAGCGGAGTTAGTGGCAGCGCCTGGGGGACAGGGAAGTTGCTGGACTGGGAGATTTCCAGCTGTCACCGGTCTAAAGCAGAGTCCAACACGTGTTCGCGGAGATCTCCCCTGGGCTCTGCCCAACAGTGGACGCGGTACAGAAAGCTACTCTATATTATTCTCCTCCCTGATGCCGTCTCCGGGAGTGGGGGGCTGGGCAGAACTGAAAAGGAGACTCAGAGCTTATGTTCTCAGAGACACAAAGACGCCATAAGGAGTGGGGAGCCGCTGAGACCGCTGGGGGTTCGAGGAGGAGGATAAAAAGGACCAGACCCGTGCCGCTACCTTGAGCTTCACTTCCTGATCCACCTTCAGCAATGAGGCCATGGCCGGGCCGGGCCGTGTCCGCTCCGCTGGGGACCGGAGGCGCTGTGGGCTCCGGGGAGGGGGCCTGATGGACCTGAGGAATCTCGGCTGCCCTCGGGACCCGGCCGCCCTCGCTGGGTCTCTCACGGCTTGCTCGTTCTCTCCCTCCGTGCCGTCCGTCTGCCCGCCTGCTGCCTGCTGCCTGCTGCCTGCTGCCTGCTCGCTCTCCTGCTCGCCCTCCCGGCTTTCGCCGCTCACGCCGGAAGTACGTCACAGCCAATCGCCGGGACTCCTGAGGCTGTGCACTTGCTGTGCGCAGGCGCGCTGAGCCTCGGCTCGGGACACTTTGGGAGGGGCTTTTGTCATCCGGCTTCCTGTGTCCGGTTGTGGCGAAGGAAAAGAGGGCGTTCAGGAATGGGATCTTACTTTTCAGAGAGCCCCCAGGAGACTAGGAATTGTTTGACTTTCCATTTACCCAAAACTCGCCTTTACCAAAAAGACCTAACTTGCCGCCTGGAGGACGATGCCGTCGCGCCCTAGTGACGTAACCAAGGAAGCAGGTGGATTGATGCTGAGTTCAGGGTGTCTAGCCTGTGATTCCCGCTACCTCTTTCTTCTGGCCAAGGCACAAGTGCTTAAAGCCAAACAGAAGACAAATTGTTTTGCACCAGGCGTCCCTGGCATAGTTCTCTGCCGCTTATGTTAAAATTTCAGGCCTCAAAAACCAACAACCCAATGAGCAGGGTAGGGCTTCTCTAAAGAAACAGGATATATCCAGAAAATTCTAGACCAGAACAAAAACTGTATCCATTTGCAAACTGAAACTGGAGATTCATTCACCAATTCATTCAGTATATTTCTTACTATTAGTTATTTAACTCTGTGTCAGGGTCTCTAATACAGCACTTTCCGAGAGCCTAAATGAATCATGGGTCTAGAGGCATAGCTCAGTACTTAAAAGTTCTTGTAGCATGCACAAGGCCCTGGGTTTGATTCCCCAGTTCCATATAAAGATTATGTGGGCATGGTGATGCACCCCTGTAATCTCAGCATTTGGGAGGCTGAGCCAGAAGGATTGCTATGAGTTTGAGGCCAGCAGGCTACCAGCCTAGACTACAGAGCAGACCCCCGTCTCAAAAAATAAATAAAAAAGAAAAGCAGGTAAAATAAACTCATTTTATACAATTAGCCCTGTGCGTTCAAAATCTACAGGATCCAACCGACTGCCCATGGAAAGCATAAGCAAACGTTCCACACATAGACTTTTCATCATTCTCTAAACAATGTAACTACTCACATAGCATTTACATTGTATTAGAGATTATAAAAAATATAGGAGTTTAAGGTATACAGGAGGATATGTATAGGTTATATGCTAAAGACCACTTAATGTAAGGGACTTGAACATCAGATTTTGAGGAGGAGGGAAAAACAGGGTCACACTCTGTAGCTTAGACTGATTCTGAACTCACTAGCTATATAGCCCAAGATAGCCTTGGACTCATGGCAATCCTACTGCCTTAGCCCCCTGAGTGCTGGGATTACAGCATGTACCACCACAGCAGGCTTATGTGGTTCTGGGGAATCTAACCCAGGGTCTTGCACTTTTTAGGCAAGTGCTTTAACTGCTGTGCCACTCCTCCAGCCCCAAGGATATATTTTATTTAAAAAGATTTTTTGAGACAGGGTCTTGCTCTAAAGTCCAGGCTGGTGCTGAGCTCACTGTGTAGCCCAGGCTGGCCTCAGACACATAGCAGTTCTCTTGCCTCAGCCTCCCAAGTGCTTGGATTACAGTCATGTGCCACTGAACCCTGTTTATGTGGTGCTGGGGAATTGAATCCAGGGTCTTGAGCTTGTTGAGCAAGTCCTTTAACTGCTAAGCTATTCCTCCAGTGCTAAAGATCTATTTTAAATAGGATACCACCTCCACAAAAAAAGATAGGGTGGCAAGGAAAACCACTGTGACGAAGTTGCAATTAAACTGAAAGCTAAAGGACATTGAGGGGTTTCCTTGGGAAGAGTCTGATGAGCCTTCAAAAACTCAGCAAGGACAGGAGGAATGGTTCAGGGGTTAAAGTGCTTGCTAGGCAAGAGCTACATCAAGGGGCTGGAGGAATGGTTCAGCAGTTAAAGCGCTTGCCTAGCAAGCGCTAAGTATCCTAGTTCGATTCCCCAGCACCACATAAGCTGGGCGTGGTGGTACATGCATGTAATCCCAGCACTTGGGAGGCTGAGACAGGAGGATTGCCGTGAGTCCAGGGCCAGCCTGGGCTCCGAAGTGAGTTCAGGACCAGCCTGGATCACAAATGAGACCCTGTCTCAAAAAAAAAAGAAAGAAAAAAAAAGAAAAAGAGCTACGTCAAGCGCTAAGTACCCAAGTTTGATTCCACAGCACCACATAAGCCAGGTATGGCGGCACACAACTGTAATCCCATCACTTGGAAAGCTGAAGCGGGAAGATTGCTGTGAGTTCAAGGCCATCCTGGGCTACAGAATGAGACCCTGCCTCAAAAAACAAAACAAACAAACAAACAACCCAGGCAAGAGCTAGAGGAACAGTAAAGTACAGTCAAGTAGTTAGAATGCTTGCCTAGCAAGCACAAGGCCCTGAGTTCAATTCTCCAGTACCATATAAACCAAGCATGGTGGAATAGCGCTTGAGAGGCTGAGACAGGAGGAGTGCTGTGAGTTTGAAGTCAGCCTGGGCTACATAGTGAGTTCAGGACCAGCCTGGGCTACAGAGTGAGACTGCGTAGACTCTGTCTCAAAAAACAAAAACAACAACAAAAAAAACCAGGCAAGTTGGGCATGGTGCTACATGCTTAAAAACCCAGCACTTGGGCTGGAGGAATAAATCAGTGGTTAAAGCACTTACCTAGAAAGCTTAAGGTTCTGAGTTTGATCCCCCAGCACCACATAAGCTAGGCATGGTGGTGGATGCCTGTAATACCGGCACTCAGGAGGCTGAGGCAGAAGGATTACTCTAAGTCCAAGGCCATCGTGGGCTACACAGTGAGACCAGGACCAGCCTGCACTACACCCCCTGTCACGAAAAAAAAAAATCCTAGCACTCTGAGAAGCTGAGGCAGGAGGATCACAAGTTGGAGACCAGCTTAGTAAGACTCTTTCTTAATAAGAGCTGGATGTAGTAGCATACACTTATTTGTAATCCTAGCATTCTGGCCTAGGGAGGCCTAGGAAGTTGAGAAGAATATACTGTTAAATGAAGTACAGCATAAAAGACTGACCAGGGAGGAGTTGGAGGAGTAATACAATGGTTAAAACACTTGCTTAGCAAATGCAAGGCCCTGAGATCAATTCCTCAGCACCACATAATTTGGGCATGGTAGCGTACACCTGTAATCCCAGCACTTGGAAGGCTGAGGCAGGAGGATTGCCATGAGTCCAAAGCCAGCCTGGGCTCCATAGTGAGTTCAGGACCAGCCTGGACTGCAGAGCAAGACGCTGTGTCAATGAAAACTAAAAACTGCGCTGAGGATATAGCATAGTGTGAAGGCCTTAGGTTCTCTCCTCCAGCAGTACAATAAATAAATAAATAAATAAATAAGAAGAAAAGACTGACTAGGGCCTTTGAGATCAGAGAAACTTGGCTTCAAATATCACCTCAACTCCTTAGCAACCAAAAACCTTGGGCAAATTACTACAATGCTGATTCTTAATCTTTTCATCTGTAATGTGGGATTTTAATAATTACTATTATTAATATATCATTTTGTGGGGTTGCTATGGATATTATAAGTAATAAATGCAAAACAGCTAGCACTTTAACTGCTGAGCTATGCCACTCAGCTCCTAGGAGTTTCAAGTTTGGAAATGATACAGCAGAAAATTGACAAAAATAAATGTGATATAGAAAAAAAAGAAGATGGGTCTGGAGGCATACCTTAACGGTTAAAGGGTTTCGCTAGCAAGCTCAAGATCCTGGGTTTGGTTCTCCATCACTGTATAAACCGGATGCAGTAGTATACACCTGTAATCCCAGAACACAAGAAGCTGAGGCAGGGGGATTGCTGGACATTCAAGGTCAGCCTGGGCCACATAGTGAGTTCAGAACCATCCTGAACTACAGAGTGAGACCCAGTCTCAAAAAAACTTCCATATTGAAAATAATCTCTCCTTTGAGCCTCCTTTAAATCCTCCCTTGAACAGTGGTTCTCTGTAGCTACCATCTCCATTCTGTATCATTCTTCATGGAAAGAATTTTTTTTTTCATATGGTCTCAATGTGCAATCCAATCTGGTCCTAAACTATGTAGCTCAGGTTGGCCTTGGCCTTGAACTCACAGCAGTCCTCCTGCCTCAGCCTCCTGAGTTCTGGGATTATAGGCATGCACCCCCACACCCTACAAGTCAAGGCTTCTTGAAAGAACCATATACTGACTCTTACTTTCCCATCTCCCATTTATTCCAATTTAATCAGGCAACCCTGCTTTCTCGTCAAGATAGTTCCTTTTAGGTTAACTTCTTGTGGACAGTACTAGTGGTTTTGTTTTCTTTGGAGGGAGGTGGGTATTGACCATCCACAACTTTGCCCTGAGTTACATTTCCAACCCATTTACTTGTTTTTTTTTATTTGGAAACAGTGTCTTACTTTGTATTCCAAGGTGGTCCTGAACTCACTATGGAGCCCAGGCAGGTCTCAAACTCAAGGCAATCCTCATGCCTCAGCCTCGAGTGCTGGGATTACAGGTGTGTTCTACTTCATCTGGTTTATGTGGTACTGTGTAATCAAACCCAGGTCCTCATGCTTGCCAAGCAAACACTCTAATCGCTGTGGTATTCCTCCAGCCTCTATTTTATATATGCATTTTTGAGACAGTGTCTTTTTCTGCAGTTCAGACTGGTCCTGAATTCACTATGTAGCCCAGGCTGGCCTTGAACTGATAGCAATCTTTCTGCCTCAGCCTCCTGAGTACTGGGATTACAAGCGTGCGCCCAATGTATGTAGAATTGGGGATGTGAATTCAGGGTCTAGTGCTTGCTAGACAAGCACTGTAACCTCAGAGCTATTCCTCCAGCCCTCCTTTCTTTTGTGTTTGTAAATTCTTTTTTATTCCTTTCTGAGTGTATATTTATATTTGTGATACATAGTAATAATAGTAATAATAATCACCCTGAGAAACTTGCATTTACATGCTGCATTCTGATAATTTTAATTTCCTTTTCCCATTCCCACCCTCCCCCATCCCTTTTCCCTCTCTGTGTAGTCTATTTTTCTACATTCTTTCATCTTTATATGAATTATTATAGAAAAACATCAAGACATATTACATGTAAAAGTTCAGTGAACTTAGGATTTCAAATCCCATTTATGCTTTATTTTATTTTATTTATTTGAGACAGGGCCTCACTCTGTAACCCAGGCTGGTCCAGAACTCACTAAGGACCCCAGGCTGGCCTTGGACTCACAGCCATCCTCCTGCATCAGCCTCCCGAGTGCTGGGATTACAGGCATGCACCACCACTCCCAGTTAATGTGGTGATGAGGAATCAAACTCTGGTACTTAGCGCTTGACTTAGCACTTGCTAGGCAAGGGCTTTAACCGCTGAGCCATTCCTCCAGCCCTTCTGTCTCTCTTTTATTTTGCTGTTTCACTTTACTTTTTTTCATGCAAAACCTTAGGACTGGAAGAATAGCACAGTGACTACAATTCCCCAGAAACATATAAACTGAGCATGGTGGTGCGCGCCTGTGATCCCAGTATTTGGGAGACTGAGGCAGCAGAACTGTCAGGAGTTGGAAGCCATCCTGGGCTCCATAGTGAGTTCAGGATCAGCCTGGATCACAGAGCAAAACCCTGTCTCAAAAAAAAAAAAAAAAAGAGAAAAACTATTTCCAAGTCAGGTAACATTCAAGATGAGCATGGTAGTACATGTCTGTCATCCTAGCAGTTAGGAGCTGAGGCAGGAGGATTATTGTGAGTCCAAGGCCAGCCTGAGCTACATAGTAAGTTCAGGACCAGCCTGGGTTACAGACTGAGACCCCATCTCAAAAAAAAAAAAGGACACATTCAACACTTTTTGGGGCGGACACATTTCAATCCATAATACCTACCACTATTTGAAACAAACTTACTCATTTCCATGCTTATTGGCAAATTCTCTCCTCTCAAATATAAACCATTATAGAAGTTCACCAGCGAATCCTCCCAGATCTAGTATAGTGACGAGCATATAGTAGGTCCTCAACAAATACTTGTTGAATCAATGAGTTAGGGTATGTTGTTCATTAGTAATAATCCCTACATATAGCAACTGTCATACACCCCCAAGCCTCAGGACAGCTGCAGGACACACAGGCATTTTCTGTTACCAGGCATTGCGCTCTGAGCCTCATATATATCACCCAGTTCATCATCTCCCTACCATATATAATATATCTAATTATATAATGCTCTCATTGTGCAGATGAGAAAACAAGGCACAGAACAGTTGAGCCACTTGCTCAAGCTCGCAGAGTTGGTACGTGACAAAAACAGTTTTCTTTTTTGTGAGACAGAGTCTTATTCTGTAGTCTAGGCTAGTCCTGAACTCACTGTGTACCCAGGCTGGCCTTAAACACATGGCAATCCTCCTTTCTCAGCAGTGTGTGCTACCATGCCCAACTATTATGCAGAGCTGGGGAACCAAACTTAGGGCCTGGCACTCGCTAAGCAATCGCTCCAACCACTGTGCTATTATTCTTCCAGCCCCAACAAAGGCAGTTTTGAACCCAAGCACTGTAGACAACCAAACCTCAGTTACAATCTTTACAAGCCCAACCTCTCTAGAAGCTGTTAATTCTCTATGATTTTAAAAAAATATTTCCCCATTTTATTGATATGTATAAATGCAAAACATAAAGTGTACATCGATCTTGAGTATATTGTGCAGGCACATGTTGTTACAAATCCTTCCCTTCTCTCTTTCGACCCATCTTCCCCTCCCCTCCAGTTCCCATTTTCCTCACATTAAATTCTATGCCTCTATGCTCTTCTGAGGAGGTGTTAGTGGGAGCCCATCAGGAAGAAATAGAAGATTCAGCCACCCTAGGCCTAGGGAGAGTCTTTAGGTGTGATTCCACTTATGTCCTGCAGAGGGCAGGCTCATATTGAAAGATTGAAGAGGAAGGAGTTTTTTTGTTTTGGTTTGGTTTGGTTTTGGTTTGAAGGAGGAAGATTGTAAAAACTATCTCTAGTCAGTAATACCAGGGGGGAAAAAATCAATCTACTTGGGAATTTTTCCAAGAGTTAAAAACAGCATATAACAAAGATACCTGCATACCCATATTCATAGCAGCACAACTAACAACAGCTAAAATGGAGAAGACACCAAAATACCCATCAACAGACCGATACGTAAATTGTGCTATTTATACACAATGGAATACAACTCATCTACAAAGACAGATAGGTTGGAGGCTTTTGTAGGTAAATAGAGGCAACTTGAGACCATCATGCTTAGTGAAGTGAGTCAGAAACAGAAGGTGAAATATTGAATGTTTTCCCTGATATGAGAAACCCAGATCACAGTTATTTCATTGAACTTAGTGTGGGGAATAATGAGAACTGGAGGGGAGGAAATGGGATGGTCGAAAAGAGAGAAGGGAAGGATTTGTAACTTTGCCATGATATGTATGTGCACAAAATACTCAAGATCATGTATACTTTGTATCGTGCACTTACACATATCAATAAAATGTGAAAAAATAATCTACTTCCACATATCACATCCAATACCAATAATAACAAGACAACATATGTTAAAAATAGTAAGTTGGGGATTAGAAGTATAGCACAAAATTTAGAGCACTTGCATAGCAAGCACAAGGCCCTGGTGTTGAATTTTCCAGCACTATAAAATAAATCAGGTGTGGGGGTGTACGACTATAATCCCAGCACACGGGAGGCTGTGAGGCAGAAGGATTGCTGTAGTTTTGAGGCCAGCCTGGGCTCCATAGTAAGTTCCGGACCAACATGGACTACAAAGTATTACACTGTCTCAAAAAAAAAAAAGAAAAGAAAAAAAGAAAAAAAAGAAAAAAGAAAAGAAAAGAAAAGAAAGGGAAAGAAAAAGGAAATCACTTCTGAATGTTGGAATAACTTTTTTTCCCCTCTGAACTCTCTATGGAGCCCAGGCTGGCCTTGAAAGGCAATCTTCCTGCCTCACCCTCCCAAGTGCTGAGATTTCTAGGTAAGCACTTTAGCGACCTGACTATGCCCCCAGCCATGGGAATAACTTTCTAAGAAACATAAGTCACCAAGAAAATAAGTAGATTTGACTTAATACAAAAATGGAAAATTATTTTTATATCTGGAAAATACCTCAGCTAAACTATTCATGAAGATTGATTTTTTTTTTTTTTGAGATAGTCCTGCTCTGTAGTCCAGGCTGGCTCTTATCTCACCATGTAGCCAAGGCTAGCCTCTAACTCAAGACAGTCTCTTGCCTCAGCCTCCCTAGTGCTGAGGTTACAAATGAGTGCCCCCACACCTAGCTCATCTTTACGTGGTGCTAAGGTATGTTAGACAGCACTTTAACAGCTGAGCTAAGTCCCAGCCCCGATTTTTTTAAATCGGGGGAAATATTAAGAATTTAGCATACAGGATGCAGACATATTTCTTATAAGAACAATAGACAAATACACATCAAAATCTTCACTCTTATTGATAATCAGTGGTGACAAAATACCAGGCAAAGGGACTGGAAGTTTAGCCCCCACAGCAGCTATAGCGTGTGCCTAGCAAGCACAAAACACGAAGTTCAATTCCCCAGCACCACATAAACCAGGCATGGTATTGCATGCCTGTAAACCCAGCACTCAAGAGGCTGAGGCAGGAGGATTGCTTTGAGTTTGAGGCCAGACTGGTCTACATAGTGAGTTCAAGACCAGTCTGAACTATAAAGCAGACCTTGTCTCAAAACAAGCAAAATAAACAAAAAATACCCAAACAGGGAAGTGCCTTTTTTTGTTTTTTGCTTTTGACCTCCAAAGTACACAATACTAGTCAAAGTATCATGAAACAGTTCTGTCAGACATTATTGGAGGTAGACATGTACAAGAACCTTGAAAACAACTGCCAATTCTTACCAGAGACACGAAACAGCCACACTCTTAATTCAGTATCCCCAATTATAATAGTGGTAGTAGTGGTAGTCGTAGTACTGGGGATTGAGCTCGAACCTTTCCACTGACTTCCATCCCACAGAACCCACTCAGCTACACTTCCCCCAAATTTCTTAGTTTTGTAACTTTGCGTTTGTTTGCTCTGGAGTCCAGTCTCCTCCTGAACTCACACTGTAGCCCACGTTGGCCTTGAACTCATAACAAATCTCTGGCCTCGGCCTTCCCAGTGTTGAGAGTACAGTGCCACCAGGCCTATCCAGTATGTTTAAATACCTGAAAATCTTTGGCCTTCTTTAGTTAATAACTACAACTGAAAAACATGAAACACTCAAACACTTACCTCCCCCCAACATTCATGTGTATGTCACTCCCTCAGAGGTGTTGAAAAAATCCTTGCTCTCCTAAAGGAAATATAAAAAGCTGATACTAACAGAGCCTGGTGGTGCACACTTGTTATACCAACACTCTGGGACGCTGAGGGGAGAGGATCACAGGTTCGAGTTTAGACTGGGCAACTCAGTGACTTAGCAAGACCCCGTCTCAAAATAAAAAACAAAAAAGGGGGCTGGAGATTCGGATCAACGCAAAAGCCTCAAAAGCCGTAGGAGGTTCAATTTCTAGTACCGGGAGGGGAGAAAACAGAACAAAACAAACCCTGAACCTGCACTTCCCCGCTCAGCCTCTAGGTGGCGCAGCGAAGCAGGTAAGCCTATGGACGAGCGCCTTGGCCGCGGTGACGTCACGTCCTGTCGTGGGCGGAACTCCTTCGCCGGCCGACTGGGAAGTAGCTGAAGACTGGACCATGGCAGTTTCGGAGGCCTCTCTCCGGGGCAGACCGGAGGCTGCCGTGCCCCCACGGTAGAACGGACCTAGGCGCTGAGGTGAAAAGCGTTGAGGGCTGAGCTGGAGCTTTAGAAAGGTGGCTACCGTGCCGGCCGCTACTGCAGCCCTTTCCTGACCCTGGCACCTCAGCTGCCTTTGCTGGTGCTGCCCCGGAAGCAGGTCCGCCTGGAGTGCAGTCGCCCCGCTCCTACGGGGAAGGCGGGCGCTGGCCAGGATTGTCGCCTTCACCACCACCACCAAGTCGGGTGGTAGCACCGGGCCGGAGGTTCAGGGACACGGATTCTGCCTAACATGGTCTCTTCTTCTCCGCTGCAGGGATGGAGGCGTCTAAGACGTCCAGCAGCACCATGCAGGTGAGCTTCGTGTGTCAGCGCTGCAGCCAGCCCCTAAAATTGGACACAAGCTTCAAGATCTTGGACCGTGTCACCATCCAGGAGCTAACAGGTCAGCAAGACCCCCCCGAAAGAGGGAAAGAGGGTGGTCCACAACACGGCTAGTGGGGCGCTTTGGTCTTGAGGCATCTGTGTAGACTACGTGGACGTGTTGTGGGAACATAAAGGAGTTCTGACGTTGTGTGCTTTCCGAAGCAAATGGGAGGTCCTTATTTTACTGCTCCTGCTGACTCGGAGTAAGGAAATGTATGTATGTAATAACAAGTGGCATTTGTTGAGGACTTACTCATACCAAATATATTACCCACATTTACTTCAATTTGGTCCCTGCAACAACCCCTGTGGAGTTGAACCATCATTACATCATTTTTACACGTGAGGAATTAAGGCTTGGGCAGGTTAAGTGACTTAGCTAGGATCCAAATGCTGGTGAGTGGAGGAATAGTCTTAAAAGCCCAAGAAATCAAATAGATAGATAGCTGAACAGGCAGCTTAAGTAAACAGGAGTGAGAGATGCAGGCGCAGCTCAGCAGTCCACACACTTGCAAGGCCTTAGGTTCAATTCCCCCAGCACCACAAAAAAAAAAAAAAATTAGCCAGGTGTAGTGGCACATGCCTGTAATAATCACAGCATTCAGGAGGCTGAGGCAGAAAGATTGCAGTAAATTTGAGGCCAGTCTGGGCTTGTATAGTTTAGAACCAACCTGGATTTCAGAGTGAGACCCTGCGTCAATAAATAAATGACCTGGAGTCAGTCTTCTTGGTTTTAAGTCCTGGCTGTCAGGCACCGAGTGACTTCTTGCAAGTTACTTCACTTCTCTGGGCCTTGGTTCCTCTTTAAAATGTCAGACTGCCTCATCAGATAGTTGTACAGGTTAAATATTTTACAGCACGTAAATACTTAGGAGTATGCTGAGCAAGTAGGACCTAATGAATGAACTACTACCTTGTTTTTCTTTCCTGACTGGACTCTTTAATATAGACTTTTTTTACTTTTGTTAGGGAAAGTTTCAAGCATACAGCCAAGGAAATAGCATAATGATATCTGTTGTATTTGTCACCAGCTTTAACAGTTCAACCCCATCGGGCTGGAGGAATAGCACAGGGGTCAAAGCACTTGCCTTGCAAGGGCAAGGTGCTGAGTTTGATTCCCCAGCACCACATAAACCGGGCATAGTGGCACACACCTGTAATCCCAGCATTCAGGAGGCTGAGGCAGGAGGATTTGCCGTGATGTCAAGCCCAGCCTGGGCTACATAGTGAATTCAGGAGCAACCTGGGTTACAGAGTGAGATCCTGTCTCCAAAAGAAAAAGAAAAACTTTTTAGCACAAATAAACCAATTAGTCACCTTTTACCATTCTTTTGTTATCTATATCTCCATTCCTTTTTAATTTTTCTTTTTCTTTTTTTTTTTTTTTTGAGACAATCTTGCTTTGTAGCCCAGGCTGGCCTTGAACTCACAGCAATCTTCCTGCCTCAGCCACCCAAATGCTGGGATTACAAGTGTACAACACCACACCCACCTTATATGGTGCTGAGGAATCTGACTCAGGGATTTGTGCTTGCTAGGCAAGTGCTTTGACTACTGTGCTAGTCATGGAACCCCACCTAGCTGTACCTTTTTATTTTTATTTTTTGAGACAAGGTAGCGTTTCCCTGTCCAGGTATGGTCCTAAACTCACTATGTAGCCCAGGCTGGCATGGAACTCAAGGCAAACCTCCTGCCTCAGCCTCCCAACTGCTGGGATTATAGGCCTGTGCTGCCACACCTGATTTATATGGTGGTGGACAATTGACCTCAGAGCTTTGTGCTTACTAGGCAACATTGTAACCTCTGTGCTATTCCTCCAGGCTCTGTGGATTTAAGTTGATACTTAGTAAAAATATTAAAAAATTCTTTCTTCTAGCATTTTGAAATGTACAATACATGATCATTGTCCGTAGTCACTGTACTGTGAGATAGACCACCAGAACTTGTTTCTCCTAACTGAAACTTAGTACCTGTTGACCAATTTTTCCCCACCTGACCTGTCCTTACATCATCATTCTTTCCAGCTTCTGGTAGTCACCATTCTACTTCTTTGAGATAATTTTTTAGATTCCACATGAATGATATCATGCAGTGTGTCTCAGTTACTTTTCCATCGCTGTGACTCAATACCTGACATCCACAAATTTAGGGGAGGAAAGGTTTATTTTTAGCTCACAGTTTCAGAAGGTCACAGTCCATTCAGGGGTGGCCGGCAGTAATGGAAGTACATGGCAGAGACAGAGGTGGAAGCAGCTTCTCACAGCAGCATAAATAGGCAGGGAAGTTGAGACTAGTTGAGATAATAGTACAAGGAAGGCAGGAAGCAGTTTGTAAGTCCTTCCAGGGCTTAGCCCAGTGATCAGCCCCTCCTGGATCCAGTTGTGAAAGGTGTGGTAAACTCCCAGTACATACTATTAATCCTAATTTACACACTGTTAATCCAATTTACTTGCCTGAAGTCCACTCCATCAGACTAGGCTCCAGTCTCCCAACAGCACCTGGTTCCATAGATAATCTATAACGTTTAAATACACGAGACTTTTGGGGAACATTCCAGATCCAAACCACAGTACAGTTTTTGTCTTTTCAATCCTTAAGTTTATAAGCATGATGATTGGGTGTTCATGCTGCATGCATGAGATGTGTCTTTCTGAAAACTTGTTGTGACATTGGCATATTACTTCTCTGATGTTAAAAAAAAAAAATAGGAGGGGCTGTGGGTATAGCTCAGTGATTAAAGCACTTGCCTCGCTATGGCAAAGCCCTGGGTTTGACTCCCCAGCACCGCATAAACTGGGCATGAATGCCTGTAATGCCAGCACTTGGAAGGCTGAGGCAGGAGGACTGCTCTGAGTTTGAGGCCAGCCTAGGCTACATAGTGAGTCCAGGATCAGCTTAGATTACAAAATGAGACTCTGTCTCAAAAAATAAATAGAAGTATTTGTCTTTTTTGTGCCTGGCTTGTTTCACTATTCATTATATTTTCTAGTTCCACCCACATTGTCACAAATGACAGAATTTCATCTTTTTTATTACTAAATTGGATTCTATTATGCATACATTGGCTGTGATTTTATTTATTTATTCTTTTTTGGAGATAGGGTCTCACTCTGTAGTTTAGAATGGTTCTAAGCTCACTATGTAGCTCAGGCTGGTCACAAACTCACAGCAATCCTGCCTCGGTCTCCCTGGTGCTAGGATTATAGGTGTGCACCACTATTCCCAGCTTACATGTTACTGGAGAATTGAACTCCAGAGCCTTGTACTTGCTAGGCAAGTGCTATAACCACAGTGCAATTCCTTTAGCCCCTATGATGGAAAATTTCAAAGTATATAATGAATCCCTTATCTGTGTATACTTATTACCTGTTTTCAATAATTAGCACATAGCTCCATCCATTCCTTCCCACTCTGATTTTTTCCCTTCTGTGGTACTGGAGATCAAGCTTAGGCCCTTTGCACTGACTACATCCTCAGTCCATTTTTTATTTTTGACTTTAAGACAGGTTTTGCCAGTTTGCTAAGTTACCCAAGCCAGACTTAAACCTGCAGTCCTCCTGCTTCAGCCTTCCGAAGTGCTAGAATTATAGGCCTGTGCCGCTGGGCCTAGCTATCACTCTGAATTTTTTTTTCTAGTACTGGAGATTAAATACAGGGCCTTCACTCTGAGCTACGTACAGTCTTCTTTTTATTATTTATTTGATACAGAGTCTTGCTAAATTTCCTAGACTGGGCTTAAACTTACAATTCTGCCTCAGCCTCCCAAAGTGCTGGTATTATAGACCTGTGCCGCTGAGCCCAGTTTACCACTCTGAATTGTTTTGAAGCCAATCCCAGACCAAAAAAAAAAACCCTAAATATTTCTATGTCTTTGAAAAAATAAGAACTCTTAAAAATAATCATGATTTCCATTGTACCTTTAAAATGTTAATATTTTCTGTTGGTACATGCCTTAAATCCCAGTTTCTGAGGACGCCAAGGCAGGAACGTCATGAGTTCAAGGCTAACAGAAGCAATTTAATTAGACCCTGTCTTAAAATAAAAGAGCTGGAGATAGCTCAGTGGTACATGTCTGGTATTGGAAGTCTATGGGTTCTATCCATAGTACTGTAAAAACCTTAACATTTCCTTAATCTGATTTAACAGGGAGAGGAAGACAGACAATAGATTCTTCTTCGCATAAATGATGCTTTAAGAAAGAAGGGTATGTGGCTAGAGGAATGGCTCAGTGGTTAAAGTTCTTGCAGGTACCCAAGTTTCATTCCCCAGTACCACATAAGCCAGTCATGGTGGTGCACCCCTGTAATCCCAGCACTCGGGAGGCTGAGACAGGAGGATTGCTGTGAATGTGAGTCCAAGGCCAGCCTGGGTTCCATAATGAGTTCAGGACCTATCTGAGATACAGAGCAAGACCCTGTCTCAAATAATAAATAAAAAGAAAAAAAGGGTATGGTGGGGCATGGTGGTGCATGCCTGTAATCCTAGCACTCACCTGTAATTCTAGCACTGGGGAGGCCGAGGCAGGAGGGCTGTTATAAAATCAGGACCAACCTGGGCTATACAGTGAGTTCAGGACCAGCTTGGACTGGAATGAGACACTGTCTCAGAAAAAAAGGGGGGGTAGGAGGAATGGTAATGATACTTCAGACTCTTCCAATACTTTTCTAAGTCCTCCTGTTTCTGACTCAGTATTTTCTTGCTCCTAGCTCCATTACTTGCCGCAGCCCAGGTGAAACCAGGAGAGGCTCAGGAGGAAGAGGCTAACTCAGGAGAGGTAATAAAAGTGCCCTCTCCCCTGTCCTTCTCATGTAGTAAATACACCAAGTGTGAGATCTGATAGGAAAATACAGACTGGGGCCAGGCCTGGTGGTACAGGCCTGTAATCCTCATATCCTGGGAGGCTGAGGCAGGAGGATTGCAAATTTGATCCCAGTATGGACAACTTAGCATCTTAGCAAGACTCAGTCTCACAAAATGAAAAATAAAACACGGGTTGGGGATTTAGCTCAGTGTGGAGATCCTGGGCTCAGTCCCTGGGGTTGGAGAAAACAAGCAAAACCATACTGCATGTTCACAGGCACATGATGCTCCTAGAACTCCAGCTTTTGGGGTTAACAATGTGTGTGACAAGAGACATTCTGCATGATCAATCACTGGGATCATCAGACATACAGAAGTACATTTGAGATCGCAGGGTTACTGGAAAAGGTATCCACTGAAAAAATGTGATTATCAGCCATTGAAGTCAGAGATGGGGTAAACTGTGTATCCAGATTGTTCCAAAGCGTTCCTTGTTTACACCTGTTGTTCTAGCTAATCATATCCATGCCTCTCACTTCACAAAAATACCTAGACAGTTGGGAATATCAGTGTTAACCCACCTTTTTTTTTTTTTTTTTAAGACATTGTCTTGCTTGGTAGTTTAGGCTGCCTTAGAACTCACAGCAGTCCTTCTACCTCAGCCTCCCAAGTGCTGGGATTACAGGCATACACCACCATGCCCACCTTATGTGGTGCTGGGGAATCGAACCACGGGCCTTGGGCTTGTTAGGCAAACACTTTAACCACTGAGCTATTCCTCCAGCCCCTATTTTTGGTTTTGAGATCGTGTACTGCTGTGGACTCGAGTCTAACCTAGAACTCATACTAATCCTCCTGCCTCAGCCTCCCCAGTGCTAGCATTACAGTTGTATGCTATCATGTCAAGCTTATGTGGTGCTGGGGAATCAAACTCAGGGCTTTGTGCTTGCTAGGCAAGTACTTTGACCACTGAGCTATTCCACCAGCCCAACCCATCATTTTTATTTTTAATTTATTTATGTAGGTTTTTTTGTTTGTTTTTTTTAAATATGGGGTCTCAGTTTACAGCACAGGCTGGTCCTGAACTCAAAGTAATCCTCCTGCCTTAGAGTCCTGAGTGCTGGGATTATAGGTGTGAGCCACCAAGCCCTGCTTTATTTAATGCTGGGGAATCAATTCAGGGCCTTGCATTTACAAGGCAAGTGCTTTAATAGCTGTGCCATTCTTCCAGTCAACCATCCATCATTTTTAAACTGTGATAATTTTCATTGCCAAGGTAGATGTCACTAAATATTTTTTTGTACAAGTCATTTGTCTGGGAGGGGTTTCTGGGAAACTCTAGTAAGAAGCAGGGATGTGAGATGGAAAAAAAAGGAAGGGGGACATGATCAAACCAGTAACACATGTGGGCACCTGTTGCCTCATGCTGTGGAGCAATATCCTGTGAGCTGGTGTTGAGTACACCTGAGCTTTATCTGGGCCAGGGAACGAGAGCTGGCTGGGTATTTATCTACCCCTGCAGTCAGTCACTAAGGGAAGGCTAATATCGGGTGAGTGAGGGCTGTAAATTCTGGCCCGCCAGTGCCTTCTGTACTTCATGCTGAACCAAAGGAGCAGAGAAAGCCTTTAGCAAAGAGGCGTCCCAGGGCTGAGGGTGTAGCTCAAGAGATTAGAGTGCTTACCTAGGAAGCACAAGGCCCCGGTCTGCTGGTACCACGTAACAGCTGAGCATGGTGGTGCACATCTGTAATCCTAGTACTTGGGAGGCTGATGCAGGAGGATTGCCATGTGATTGAGGCCAAAAAAAAAAAAAAAAAGGAACGGGACTAGCAGTTGAAGTCAGTAAATGTTGTAACATTTTGCTCACATATAAAGTATGTCAAGATACGGAAAACAAGGTTCATCTATTTGACTTGACAGACTTCATTACAGTATGCTCTGGTTGTTTCCTTATGCCATGACTTTAGGATATTGTCTCCCTTACCTATTGAAAATGCAGATTTGCTAGTCCTGGTGCTGCAGACCTATAATCCCAGCACTTTGGGAGGCAGAGGCAAGAGAATAACAAGCCCAGCCTGGGCAACTTAGTGAGATCCTGTCCCAAGTAAACATTCAAAAGCAGCTGGAGCTGGAGCTCGGAGCAGAAGCCCTGTGTTCAGTCCCCAGGGCCACAAAAAAGCAAGTTTAATGTAAATGGAGTAGAACACAGTTAAGAAATGCTGCTCCCCCAATAATACATATAAATAAGTGTGTGTGTGTGTGTGTGTGTGTGTGTGTGTGTGTGTGTGTGTGTGTGCGCTGGGTATGGTGGCCTTTGCCTGGTGGCCCTTGCCTGTAATCCCAGTACTTGGGAGGCTGAGGCAAGAGAATTGCTGTGAGGTCCTGCTTGGCCTGGGCTATAAAGCAAGACCCTGTTTCCAAATCAGTCAGTGGGGCTGAGGGTTTGTCTGTACCATGGGACCTTTCTTAGTTCATACATACAAGGTTTGACTGGGAAATACCCACTTCTTAGTTTCTGTGGTTCAACAGATCTTGTGGTTATCAATCACAGTGAAGCTAAATAGTCTGGAGACTCATGGGGAGGGGACTCTATCTCCAGGCTGTCAAAATTCTAATGCTCACTTATTTGTTTCCCAGGAGCCATTTACTGAAACTCGCCAGGATGGTGTCTCTCGCAGATTCATCCCCCCAGCCAGGTGCCTACTACTCCTCAGCCCTCAGTTCCTTGCCAAAGGCCAGTAGAATTTTAACTGAATCCAGAAATGGAGACCTGAAGCCAGGTGACATAGATAAGTCATAACCTTTTGGCTCTCTTAGAAAAGATACAATCCCTGGAACTTACTGGCCCATCACCTTTTACTATAGATTGAGTTTTTCATGTAGCCATTCACACAGTGGGAAGGAATAACAGCTGTAATGGTGAAGAGTTGAGAAATGTTGAGGGCGTGCTTGGCTCAAAAAAGAGATGGACTCTTAAGAAAGTTTCAAAATTTGTATGTTCAGGTAAAAGTTGTGGTGAGGAAAATATCGTATTAAAAAGTGATTCTCCTTCCTTTTCTCTCTGTAGACACACATATCAGTTTTTGGTGCCCCTCTCCCTCCTTAGTCCACCCAGCCAACCTCACGCTGAGTGCCCTTGAGACCAGTATGGCCTTCCCTTGAAAGAGATATCCTTGGGAGGTCAGTCAGGCTAGCAGTGGGTATTTGCCTCAAGGCCCCTCAGCCATGGCAGCACAGAAGGTGGAGGAGGCCTCTCTGCTCCCTCACGTGGCCCGTGGGCGGGGGGCTGTCTGCAGGATGATGTCTACAGAAAGTGCTAACAGCTTCACTCTGATCGGGGAGGCATCTGATGGCGGCACCATGGAGAACCTCAGCCGGAGACTGAAGGCAAGTCAACTTCATTCCAGAATCAAGCAGTAGGCCCTGCTGGTACTACCAGAGTAGCATAGGAAAGGCCCTATCCTGACCTCTCACACTTCCAGGTCACTGGGGACCTTTTTGACATCATGTCGGGCCAGACAGACGTGGATCACCCTCTGTGTGAGGAATGCACAGATACCCTTTTGGACCAGCTGGACACTCAGCTCAACGTCACTGAAAATGAGTGTCAGAACTATAAGTGAGTGCCTCTGGAATAGAACCTGGCAACTGGGACCTGGGGCCGGGAGACTGCTTGGCTCTGCTTTCCGCAAGCCCACGAAACCACAGGTTCCCTCTGCTAAGTGCCCTCTGTCCATGTCCTCGGCAGACGCTGTTTGGAGATTCTGGAGCAGATGAACGAGGATGACAGTGAACAGCTCCAGAGGGAGCTGAGGGAGCTGGCGCTGGAGGAAGAACGGCTGATCCAGGAGTTGGAAGATGTGGAAAAGAATCGCAAGGTAGTGGCCGAAAATCTGGAGCAGGTCCAGGCTGAGGCTGAGAGGCTGGATCAGGAGGAAGCTCAGTGAGTGCTCACCCTCTTCTGTCACCTGCCCTCAAGGCTCCAGGAGAGGGAATGGTCCAGCTGGATATGTCTGATTAGTCTAAATAGTAGGCAGCCGTTGGTTGGCAGCTCTGCTGTGAGTTCTGCGTGATGTTTCCAGGTCTTTTTCATTGGGAGGGGGATGTATGAAAAGGCAGCATAAGCAGGTGAAGGCAGGGTGCTGGCCGAGCAGAGTGGATAGAGTACTGGCCCCAGGCTGTGGGCTGGCTCTGTCCTGGAGAGAATGGGTACATTCGGCAAGTTGGCTGCTGTGCAGACATCATCTGCAAAGTGCTAGCCTGCATTTGCTCCCTCCCAGCTCAAAATTTCATGGGCTTTTCTTTGTTTCTTTTTTTTCTTTTTCATTTTCTTTTCTTTCTTTTTTTTTGAGGCAGGGTCTCTCTGTAGTCCAAGCTCCTCCTTAGCTCACTGTGTAGCCCAGGCTGTCCTCAAACTCACAGCAGTCCTCCTTCCTAAGCCTCTTGAATGCTGGGATTACAGGCATGCACCACTGTACCCAGCTCTCATGGATGTTCTTGACCTGAGAGAACCCTCCGTCTAGTAGAAGAGGCACCGTGTTCAAGCTAACTAATGTTGAGGAAGTGAGAGATGAAAAGTCAATTTTTTAAGAGTTTCTCTGGAAATGATGTGTACTAAGTAAATCATAATAGTGTATAGAATTGAATTTACAGAGGCCAGTTATGGCCAGTTTATGGAAGAAGCCACTTACCTCACTTCTGGAAAAAAGCAGTTCAGAAGAATCCTTTGTTTTCTCCTCTTTTTTTTTTTTTTTTTTTTTTTGCATTTTGGCAGCTGGAATTTGAGACATTTTTGTCCCTCCCAGGCAAACAGCTAAGCTATATATGTTCCTCTGAGAAGCATCTATTTCAAATACTGAAAATGATGTGACTCTAATCACTAGAATACTCAGAGATGTGGTGGGAGAAAAACTAGCCCCTAACCTAACCTTCACTGGTCCCCTGGGCTGCTCACAGGTATCAGAGGGAATACAGTGAATTTAAACGGCAACAGTTGGAGCTGGATGATGAACTAAAGAGTGTTGAAAACCAGATGCGGTATGCCCAGATGCAGCTGGACAAGCTGAAGAAAACCAACGTCTTTAATGCAACCTTCCACATCTGGTAATGAGAGATGAAGGGTGAGGCATGTCTGGGAAGCACTGCAGATCTGGAGCTTAGCTGGTGACCATCAAGCCAGGGTACCTACCACTCCCAAAAGAAAGACTGTAGGTCATCTCATCCTACCTAGGTTTCTGCTTGGCTTATAATGGGACAGACATGATCAAGGAGTTGGAATTCTAGAGCTTTGTGATATTCGCCCATCCAAGGAAAGGGGAATATCTCAGCCCTCCAGCCATGTGAGAATTTGGTCAGCTGCTTGCTTGTATTGGCTTACTTACTGTTGTATCCACTTAACTAGAACTGTTGAGTGTTTACTGTGGGGTAGGCACTGTGCGAAGCCCAGCAAACATGTAGTGTACCTTCCAGGTACTTGTAATCTGGTGGAAGGGATGGATAAGTAATAGGTGAGTGATAATGGCAAGCCCAAGTGCTGTGGGAACACTTGACCCACTTAGGGGAGGCTGTGTGGAAACTTTTCCCCAGAAGGGTTGAAGTTTAAGCTCAGAGGTGAAGTAGGTGTCTGTACTGAGGGAGTTATTCCTGGCAGATAGACATCATGTGCAAAGAAATAGAAGAAGGAGGGTGTGGTGAATTCAGAGAACTAAAAAGAGCTTATTGTGACTGAAGATTAAATATAAAGGGGCAAGTGACCGGATGTGAAACTGGAGAGTTCCCAGCTCCTCAAGGATCTTGCAGACATCACGAAGGGATTTGGACTTGACCCAAAAGGCAGAGTGAGCAATAGGAGCATGTTAGGCAGGAAAGTGACATGATAAGGTTTCTTGCGTATGATAGCTATCTCTGTAATGTTAAAAAATGTCTTGGGGAAAGGAGGTGAAGATTTGTCAGTGGACATCTAGGCAGGAAGAGTAGTAGTAGCATTGAGTTGGAGAGGAAATTAAGAGCTTTATTTAGGAAGCAGAATCAATGGAGCCTGGTGGGTTTTGGAGGAGAGTTGAAAGAACATTCAAGGATGACACCCAGGTTTCTGCTTTGGCATTTGAGCAGAAGGGGGAAAGATCACCGGTGACTCGAAATTTGGGTGTGTATTAAAATGCCAACTGAGGTGCGGGGTGTGTGGCTCAACACATAATAAGCATTTGTCTAACGTGTGCAGGCCCCTGGGTTGGATCCCCGTCGTGACAAAAATTAGCAGGATGTGGTGGCGAACACCTGTAATTCCAGCACTTGGGAGGCTGAGGCAGGAGGATTCCCTTGAGCTTGAGACTGGCCTGGGCTACATAGTGAGTTTAAGACCAGTCTAGACTACAGAGTGAGACCGTGTTTCTAAATAAATAAGGACTCAAGGAATAGCATAGCTGTTAGTTAGAGCACTTGCCTACAAGCTTAAGCCCTGGGTTCCATTCCCCAGCTTTGTGTAAGCTGGGCATGGTGGGACACACCTGTAATTTCAGCAGTCAGGAGGCTGAGGCAGGAGGATTGTTGTGAGTTCAAGGTCAGCCTGGACTACCTAATGAGTTTTGGGCCAGCCTGGACTATACAGTGAGACTCTGTCTCAAATAATAAGTAATGCTTATATAGTTTAATATATATGTCAATCTAAGATAAGAGAGATTTATGCTAGGTTTTGGGTGAGGGAAATCTCAAAAGGTTTTGGTAATCCCTGTATTTTCCTTTGCTCTTCTGCCTTCCTGTAGGCACAGTGGACAATTTGGCACAATCAATAATTTCAGACTAGGTCGTCTGCCTAGTGTTCCTGTGGAATGGAATGAGATTAATGCTGCTTGGGGCCAGACAGTGTTGCTGCTCCATGCCCTAGCAAATAAGATGGGTCTCAGATTTCAGAGGTAAGAAATGAAGCCTTTCATTCAGGTGTATTGTCTTTGACATAATCTGCATCTCCTACCCAGTACTCCTCTCACATAGCAGGAGCTCTTGCTGCCAGCAGACTGAGAACTTCTTATGGGTACTTTTCCCTTTCTGTCTACATCAGGTTTTCACTTTATAACAGTTCTTCCCACCAATGGCAGTCATCAGGCTGCTTGACTGTAGCAGTGGCCCCCAACCTATAGTCTCCAGAACCTTAGTATTCTTCAACATAGTTTTTTTTTTTTTCCCCAAGATAGAGTCTGTCTCTGAAATCCAGGCTGGCCCAGGCTGGCTTTGAACTCATAGCAGTCCTCCTGACTCAGTCTCCTCAGCACTGAGATTATAGGCTTGTACCACCATATCTGGCTTATATGGTGCTGGAAAATAAGACTCAGGGCTTCGTGCTTGCTAGGCAAGTGCTCTAACCACTGTGGTATTCCTCTAGCCTCTTGTCTTTTAAAATCTAATCTGTAGTGTACATTGGTTCATGAAAGGCTCCCAGATAGTTATATAATACAGTGAGGGGTTTTTTTTGAATCTATGTATGTTTGTTTTTGAGACAAAATCTTGCTATGTAGTCCAGGTTGCCTCAAACTTGTGATTCTCTTACCTTAGCTATGGATCCTTTGGGGAGGTGGGAGTTGGGGTTAGGAATAGTAAAGGAAGTCCTTGGACAGGATACATATTGAAAATCGTCGGGCCAGAACTTACAGTAATAATCACATCTGGAAGAGTCCTGCATCCATCTCTGTCTGCGTCTTCATTATAGGTACCGACTTGTTCCCTATGGAAATCATTCATATCTGGAGTCTCTGACAGACAAGTCTAAGGTATTATGGGAGACCCCATTTTTGCTGCAATACAAAATTCTAATTCTTCCTGACAGAATGGTCTAGTTATGGGACTAGGAGGTAGCTCAGTGGTAGAGCCCTTGTCAATCATGCATAAGGCCCTAGGTTAGATCCCCAGCACTAAAAGGAAAAAAAATTACTTTTGATATTAGCATTATATATTTTCCTTTTCAGACAGATTATCTCTTAAAGAACCAATGTCTTATTCAGGCATATCTGTTTAGGGGTTATGGGGAAAGGTTTTTATAGCTTTTTGAGAAGGGGTATGATCAAATCAGAGAACATGTGCACTAGGATGGGGAAGAAATCACTGTGGGGTAGAACTTTATTTCTACTGGCTGGCAAACAGTTCTCTACTTTTTGCCTGGGTTATTCCAGTTGTTCAAAGTTATGAAAGAGTCCAGCTGCCATACTTGTGCCTGGTGGAAACTGACAGAATATGATTTGAAAGGCTGACAGGGCTGAGAGCAATCTCTGCTAGCCTGTCATGGTGCCACTACCATAGCCAGTTCTTTCTTTGTGAACAGGAGCTGCCATTATACTGTTCTGGGGGGTTGCGGTTTTTTTGGGACAACAAGTTTGACCACGCAATGGTGGCTTTCCTGGACTGCGTGCAGCAATTCAAAGAAGAGGTAGAGAAAGGAGAGACACGGTTTTGTCTTCCTTACAGGTCAGTATCCCCCTATTCTGAATGAACTTACAGTAGAACTATATTGTACAGAAGTGAAGGAATCGAGAATGGAGCAAAACCATGTAAGCAGTAAGAAAACGAAGAGCGAAGCGGTATCATGTGACGCTGATGGGCAGTGTCCGATCCAGCCCTGCAGGCAGGGCAGAGTGTGACCACCTGGGCGCTGGAGTAAAAGAATGTTGTCTTAGGTGGTTCGGGGGATTTTCTTGGCACAAAGCTCAAACCTGCTCTCCGATTTCAGGGATGTTTTTCTCTAAAGCCTCTGGAAATTTACAAGAATGCTCCTTTGGTCAGATTTTGTAGGAGTCGAGTGATGATGGATGGAAGCTCTTTTTTAAAAGAATAAGGTTGAGCTGCCCTTATCTCCCAGGAACAGAGAATTTCTTTTCTTCTGCTTCCCTTCTTCCTCCATGAGTTCAGAGATGCCTAGGAAAACAGTGAGAGTCCTGTCACCCTCACTCACCCCTGCTCCAGACTCCTCGCTTGTTTGGGTGTGTGTCCTGTCCTTGTACTCTGTAATGACAATAAGGCTCTTGTGACAGCCTTCTTGATTCTGGGCTTTCAGGCAAATCCAAAATACACTATCATCCCTCGCCAAGAGTTCTTTATTGGATAAAATGACGATAAAGGTCCCGTGATCAAGTCCTGCCCATTTGCCTGAGGTGACTTGCTCAGATCTCAGTTTCAGTCTAGCTCTACTGTGTCCGTGTGCAGGATGGACGTGGAAAAGGGCAAGATCGAAGACACAGGTGGCAGTGGTGGCTCCTACTCCATCAAGACTCAGTTCAACTCTGAGGAGCAGTGGACAAAAGCACTCAAGTTCATGTTGACGAATCTCAAGTGGGGCCTCGCTTGGGTATCTTCACAATTTTATAACAAGTGATTTTTTTTCCTTAGGAGAATGTTTGCCTTAAAGGCTTTAAGTTTGTTTTGTTTGGGAAAAAAGTTTTAAATTAAGTTTGGGTAATATTAAACAGCACATGTTTACAATTCCAAAAGAGACAGAATCTACAAAGCCACTTTATTTTCAAATGACCATTTCCAGAACTGCACCATGCCATGTGTAGCTGCCGGTTCGCATCATAGTTTTTGTTGTTGTTATAGTTTTGACTCTTTAATCCTATGCCTTTCTTTTCTTTCTGTGAGAAATAACTAATTTTTTTTAACTGAAAGAGTTGAAATTGATGTGTTTTCACTGGATTTTATCTCTCAACTTCCTGCACTTAAAATATGAAATAGAAACTTTTGTCTTCACTAAAACTAGAGTTTGAAACGCACAGTGGGGTAACTTGGGAAAATGACAACTACGCTTCGCCTGGTCACCACACGATGTGGTCAGGAGCTTGGGATTTAACACTTCTCACTCCATGTTAGTGCTGAATGCCTGCTCTGCTGGGTGTTGAGAGTCATAAAATGGTGTTTGATACCATTTGGGACATTATGGAGAGATTTAATTATTTGTAATAAAAGATTTGCTACAGTCTGATAACCTCCCAGAGGTACACTGTTGGGTTTTTCTTTAACTAAAATAGGGTACTTTATGTTCTGGAAGAACTGAGTCCCAAGTGTACGTATGTAGAAATTCTGGTGAAACATGCTAAGATGTTTTGGTTTTAGAAAAAATAACTAGTGGAAAGGAAACCACTAGTGAAAATAGATAGCTGTACAGGAAGCCTTGTTGTGTAGGTCCCACTTACAGTACAACATTGTTAAATTAAGGGGAGCGAATGCTGTCCACCTCTGTGATGCTCTGGCAAGGTCATCTGTTTTTGAGATCCTCTTAATACTTTAGGGTTTTTTTTGTTTTTTGTTTTTTTTTTTGTTTTGTTTTGTTTTTTGAGACAGGGTCTCACTCTGTGGTCCAGGCTGGTCCTGAACTCACTTCGGAGCCCAGGCTGGCCTTGGACTCAAGACAATCCTCCTGTCTCAGCCTCCTGAGTGCTGGGATTACAGGCGTGCGCCACCATACCCAGTTTATGTGGTGCTGGGGAATCGAACTAGGGTACGTAGCGCTTGCTAGGCAAGTGCTTTAACTGCTGAGCCATTCCTCCAGCCCCAATACTTTATGTTTGATGTTCCCTACTAATGAAAGTAAGTTCTTTAAAGCCATGAATGTCAGTTAAGCAAAAATTAACCATCACTCTTCTCTGTCCTTCCAGTTCTTTGACATTTTTAGTTTAATATGATAAAAAGGACATGCTCATTTCATCTCAGCTCTTTCTCTGATACAGAAAAAAATGTGCATAAAAATGTAATACAAAATATGTTTCATAAGAGACTTGGAACTTTTATACCCTGAGTATGAGCATAAACAAAGGGAGGGCTAACTACAACGATGGAAGGCTGTTTATGTTCGGTGGATTCAGCCTCATGTGTTAGAAGGAGCAACAGCCCTTAGAGCTGTGGCTGCCAAGTGAGAAGGAACAGGCTGCCGCTGCCTGGGTGTGTTGGCTCCCACGCTGTGAGTCAGGATTGCGTAAGAGAGCTCAGCAATGCTTTCTGAGGCAATGCCAGTGATGCTCTGCAAATGCCCCACAACCTTCAAAAACAAAGACAGATTTCATATTACTAAATGATTTCATCATGGTTTAGTACACACACACACTGCTTAGGATGTTCTCTCAAGCCAGATAGAAACTTCATTTCTCTCAATCTATATGTAAGATTAAACCCAGATTCCAGTGTTTGCCAACAGGCAACTTCCATGAGGATACCTTTGCCCTCATTGTGTTGGCATGGAAATTTTGCTAAATATATCCCTCTGCGGAGATAAGTTATGTGACATATAAGGCAGATGTTTGGGCCTTGCCATTTTCTTTTTTGTTTTGGAGGATATGCTTACTGGATTAACATAGTAATGGGTCATAATCATAAAGAGAAATGGGTAAGCTGAATTTGTACCTCTATTTCTAATTTCATAAGTGGAAAACATACTTCATTCCTACTAAAGCTTTCTCCTTCCCAAGTCCTATTCAGTCATCATAGCCCTGCGTGTTGGCACAGTATCTTTTGGAGGTTGTCCTCTGCTTTCTTTTAACCAGTAGGGAAATGCTGTTAAATGAATTCTGACCACACTGGTTTGCTCAGAGGTGCATACCTGCCTCCAACACTCATGGTTTTGGATAAAAGCACTTGCTGTGATGATTCCTACTGCTAGCAGCATGAAGTCTTCCTTCACCGAAAAAAACTTCTCCCTGAGTGATTTAATATATTAATCTCAGAGCTAGAATGAACATGATTTTCCAAGTCCTAGGGTCATGGAATTTCAACTACAATTTGTTTATGTTGATCATCTTATATTTTTGGACAAAGGAGGAAATGGTCAAATAGCCAATTGCCCTGTTCCCTTATCCTTCCCCAACCCAATGGGGATTTAAAAATGAGCCTCTTGAGCTGGGGTGTAGCTCAGTGGTTAGAGCACTTGCCTAGGAAGGGCTGGACCCCAGGTTTCGTCCATCAGCACCACATAAACTGGGCATGGTGGTGCACGCCTGCAACCCTAGCACCTGGAAGTGGGTTTAGGCACCTGGAAGTGGGTTTAGGGAGGCCAAGAGGATTGCCTAGGCTAGCCTGGGCTACATAATGAGTTCAGGACCAGTCAGAATTACAGTATGAAAAAACAAAAGACAAACTTCTTGTCTGAACAATTTATTGATCTTTTATTCCATCTGTTTCCCTAACAAATGTTACAGTGAAGCTTTGGACCAGCATGATTTTACAGTAATCAAAGCTTTTTATTCCAAGTGACTATTTAAAAGGAGTTAGTAATCTCAAATTATTTTTTTCCTTTTTAAAGCAGGGTCTTATTCTGTAGTCCAGGCTGGTCCCAAGCTCACTGTGTAGCATAGGCTGGCCTTGAACTTGCAGCAGTACTCCTGCTTCAGCTTCCCAAGTGCTGGGATTATAGGTGCATGCCCTCACACCTGGTTTATGTGGCGCTGGGTTAGGCCCCCCCCAGCTCCCAATAATCTCAAATTATAAATAGTTATAGCCTGGCCTGATGGCACATGCCTGTAATCCCAGCACTTTGATAGGCTGAAGCAGGAGGATTGCAAGTTTGAGCCCAGCCTGGGCAATTTAGCTAACAAAGCCCTGTCTCCAAATAAAAATTGGGTTGGGGAAGTAGCTTAGTGTGAAGGTTCTGGGCTTAATCCCCAGTCCCACAATAAATAAACAACTGTAAAGGACAAACTAGGAGTGAAAATATGTTCATTACTTCAAATAATTGGAGTCTAAAAAGCCTTTAGAATTTTCCAGATCGGGTGTAATGATCTGCACCCTGGCAACATACTGGAAGTTGGTGAAAAGGAGATAACCTGTGTGAGTCACCTGTGATCTGGATGGCTTACTAGGCTATTTCCGTTCCCAGGTCCTTGTGATGTGTCCCCAATTTCCGGCTCATGAAAAAAGCCACTTTGTAGGAGTTTCTTACCCTTGTAGCTGACTGGGTGTGGAGTTCTCAATGGAAGCCCTTAGGAGGCTGTCATAGATAGGTTCATGCAGAAGATAGACGAGGTCAAGCAGGGTCAGACAGGTTGCATACAGCTGTGTAGTTGGGACCAAACAACCATTGTATCCTAGGTGGAACATGGGCATAGTAGGGAGCATTGAGTGGATATTCTCTGACCATGCTACTGTTGTCACCTTAAGCTGTTTCCTGTGCTTCCTGCTGTGTTCTGTAAGCAGGAGTTTATTATTTTTCCCCAAGGAAGTTAATTTTTAAAAGACAAAGGGACAGTAAAGAAACCTGTAGTATATATAGCATTACAGTATTACTGTCCCTCTCTATAAAATCAACTCCTTGATCCTGCACAGGCCCTGGGTTTTATTTCCCAGTACCACATAACCAGGCGTGCTAGTGCACGCCTATAATCCCAGCACTTGGGAAGCTGAGGCAGGAGGATAGCTGTGAGTTCAAGGCCAATCTGGACTACACAGTGACACTGTCTCAAAAAAAAAGTGCTTAAAGTTGGACTTGATGGCACATGCCTATAATCACAGCACTCAGGAGGCTGAGGCAGGAAGATTACTGTGAGTCCAAGACCAGTCTGGACTACAGACCAAGATCCTGTCTCAAAAAAAAAAAAAAGAAAGAAAGAAATGCCTAGTCAGTCCAAATAGAAAGCAGTTACTGCGACGTCTGAGCTGTCTTCCCTAACAGGTGCTGGAGGGAACACATTTCATCATCATCAGTGCCTGCCTTTTCCTCACTGGCAGGCTCTGCCTGCTGTTTCCAGAGCACACTTTTGATTGCCTTCTGTGAAAGTCTCCAGCCCGCATTCCCTGATACAAAGTACCTAAAACTTCAAGGAGCATCTCCACATAAGCCAGCGGAGTGGAAAGATTTATTTGGAAGTTCAGGGACTTCAAAACATCAAGTTCTGACTCTAGTAGTTCTTCTTTAGTGTATTGATATCCTAGAGCCTGGAGGAAATTCAAGACTGTAATGTTGCTGATTATCTGAACAAAGGAAAAACAAAGGTTGGGGAGAAAAAGTTGTTAGGATATTGGACACATATGTTGGAATGCACAACGCTCTTCACGTCCCAGCCCATGCCTTCATTACCAGCCTTCCCTTAAGCTCCCTGCTTCTCATCCAGAATTACCTAAGGTTCCCAAACCCACTACGCCCTCCCTCCCAAGCCACTACGCAGGCTGCAGGCTGCTTCCTATGCCGACATCTTTCTTCCTTTATTCACCCTTAAGTTTCCCTACCCTCCCTAATTCTGTCCTTTCTTTTCATTGGATTGGCTGTTGGCCACCTTCCCACTTTTAAGAAGTTGGTTTTTGGTTTTGTTTTGTTTTGTTTTGTTTTTTAAGACAAGAGTCTCTACAGAAAATGTAGTCCAGGTGTCCAGCAGGAAATTTTTTCTCTAAACATACTTCCTTGGCCAGCCTGGGCTCCATGGTGAGTTCAGAACCAGGCTGGGCTACAGAGTGAGACCTTGTCTCAAAAAACAAACAGACAAATAAATAAACTTCCTTGACTCTGCAAGACTGATGAAATACCTTATTAGCCCCCATATTTACTAATCAGAGCAATTTTTCACCGGTTTGCATGTCTCTTTTCCTATTACCTAGTGTAGCATCTGGCCATAGAAGAAACTCAATATTTACTAAATGAATAATATTTTATTGTAAAAGCACAGTGACTTGGAAATAAGTTTATCCTTTTTAAATGTAATAGTTTGTCTTTGAGGGGCATGGGTATGGCTCAGAGGTTACAGCATCCGTCTAGAACACCTGCCTCGCAAGCTCAAGGCCCTGAATTTGAATCTACAGTACCCCATAAGCTGGGTATGGTTTGTAGTTCCAGCACTAGGGAGGCTGAGACAATAGGATTGCTGGGGTTCAGGGCCAACCTGGGCTCCATAGTGAGTTCAGGACCAGCCTGAACTTTACAGCAAAAACTGTCTCAAAAATATAAAAATAGTTTGTCTTTGATGCCAATAGGTATATTGGGCAGATTGGGCACCTTATGTAAACTGACCTTGAGGCCAAGGGAGGAAAGGTGACCTGTACAATGGCATCTGTCCCGCAATTACACTTTGGGTACAGAACTTCAGGCTATTTACTGCCTCTGTGTGACTGTGTGTGTACTTAGGAGGTATGCTTAGGAAGTATAATTACACTCTGGAATTTCTACTTGAGTAGTATCGCCTGGCCTAGGAGTGGGTTTCTCACAGCTACCTTTGGGGAGCAGTTTCTTTCTAATCCTTGGGTGCTTAGAGGAACCCCACCTCCTTACTTTGTAGTGGAAGGAAAGCTTGCTGGCTAGCTGAACACATGACACCAGACGGAGGATAAACTTGTTGAAAAGCTGCTGTTTCAGAGCCCTCCAATTCTGAGACTCTGTCTTCTCATCTCTCGGCTGGTTTGTAGTTTGCCTACAGATATTATCTGCCTGCTTAACCATAAACCTGTAAAGGAGGAAAAGGGAGAGTAAATGATTCACACTTATAAAGGGAGATTCTGAGCCCATTGCTGCAAGCTTGTAATCCCAGCACTCTGGGAGGTTGAGGCAGGAGGACTGCAAATTTGAACCCCCAGCCTAGCCAATTCAAAAACTTAAGACCATCTTGAAATCAAAAATAAAAATGGGATGGGGACATAGCTCAGTGTGAAAGCCCTGGGCTTGATCTCCAGTACCACTAACAGTAACAATAATAATAATAAGACAAAGACAAAAAGGAGGAGGAGGAGAAAAACAGAAGAGGAGGAGAGGAAAGAGGAAGTTAGAATAAGTAACAGTGGGCTGGGGACACAGTGTGAAGGCCCTGGGCTCGATACCCAGTATCACAAAGATGGGAGCAGGGAGCCTGTGTTTCAAATTCTATATTTTATTCTTTCTGGTATCAAATATTGACTAAGAAATTTACATTCTCAAATTTAAAGAAAGTGAAACACCGTATCTCATAGTAAGTGGTAACTAGGACTTTTTCAAAGATTTAAGTACATTAGTCATTCTGAGGGTACTGCTCACAAAGACTTTATGCTTAGGGCTTTACCTTTCTAGGATTTCTACGGCCTGGTAGCTCACAGATTTCTCCAGACACCATTGTTCAGACAGGAGAAAAACAAACTCTGCCAACACAGGAAAGAAGAGCCTAATTCACAAGATGCAACCAAAACCACTCTGCAAACTCTTGGCATTGTATAAAAGCTGTGATGAGGCTTAGAGAAGAGGGGCAAAAGGTGAGAAAAATGAGACTGAAACAACCAAAGCTGACCTTAGTTTCCTTTGCTGCCAACAGGCAGATCAGAGGTATGAAAAGGAGGCTGATTTGTTGCCAAAGTCAGGGACTTACAAAGCCCCTCAGTGACCCTGGAACCTTCCTATGGGTCTTTGCTGATAAAAGACTTGGCCAATCACACATAAACATACCAGCAGGCCTAGTTGGCCTCTACACCATGCTGGGAACCCCCAGCATCAAGTAAGATTCAAGGATGGATTAAAAAAAAAAACAACCCATATTCTGTTTTCCATGGAATGTTGGCAGGAACAAAAAGGTCCCTCCTGGAGCTTTGATAGTCTTTATGACACTGTTTGTTTAGTAACCACCCTCTGGAGAACTCCCATGGTTTTACAAACACTGTTCACCTTACAGTTGGACACCACCTCTACACTACCAGTTTGTTGGGTAAATCTCTGGTTGCTGAGCCTCTCTCCAGGAGCAAGTTTGTTGCTGTGGAGTGTGTTTTGAAGAAACATCCCTAAATCAAGCAATCCAGCCTAATTTAAAGGGAGGAATCATTAGGAAGGTGGGAAGGGCAAAGATATCTTGGCAAGATTTTAGCCCGACTCCATTTCTCTTTGAAAGAACAGCCCCAGATAGAATTCCATTTAGATTGCTGTATCATTAGAGGTTGGAAACAAGAGTAAATATCAGTTCTCATTTTTAAAAAAAAAAGCTCCTGCAGACCTATGAATTTTTAACATTGATCAGCAAAGAGTCCCAGATGGAATATCCTTGACCCAAAATGCTTGGGACCAGAAGTGTTCCAAATTTTTTTTCCTCCCATATTTTGGGAATATTTGCATCACTAATCTGAAATGCTCCAAAATTTTGGAGCATCATGTTGGCAGTCAAAGAGTTTTGCATTAGGGATGCTCACATTCATACAAATAGAGTCAAATAATCAGATTTCAGAGGAAATTTTACTTTTTTAGAAGAAAAATATTCAAAAAGTCAGACAAGCAGGTGTGGTGCTGTACACCTGTAATCCTGGCACTCTGTGAGGCTGGGTTGGGAGGATCACAAATTCAAGCCCTGCTTTGGCAACTTGGCAACTTAGTGAGATCCTGTCTCAAAAAATAAATAATAATTATGGAGATGATTTTTTAAAATAAAAGGGGCTGGGAATGAAGCTAAGAGTGGAAGTCTAGGCTTGAATCCCCATACTGCAAACACACACACACACGTATAAAACCTTATTACAGAGACCACAGGTTCTGTAATGTCTATCACTGAAGAGAATTAGTTTAACTAATTCAACAGAATTGTGTTACTAGCAAGTCCTGCACAGGCAGCTACTTGATTTTCTTTTGGTCTCTGAATTATCTGAGACCTTCCTTCTATTTGCTATCTTAATATTCCAAGAAAACTGAGTTTGAGGGAGGTAGAATGGATGGGTTATGCCTCTCCTGTGCCACTGATTACACTTCCTCTGCCTGCAAACATACTCAGATCTAACATGAAATAAAACTGTCCCCTCCCACCCTCCTAAGCTAGCACTTCATCATGCTTCTTCCTATTACTGTTGTTTTCTTAGAAGCCTGGCTTGCTGACCTGCTCCTTCCACTCGATTATCCACCTCCTAATTTTCTGTCATTTGGTTTTTGTCTTTCCCCCTTTGCTAATATAATTATCTCAAAGGCCAACAAATATGCTCAGATTGTTAAACATGATGGCTTTCTTACAATCCTCAGATAGTCCTCAAACACCGGCATCTACTGGCCATCATCCTTCTGAGTACTCTCCTGCTGGCTTCCGGGGTCCTTGCTCCTTTCTATCCTGTTTCCACCTCCCCAACTACTCTTTATTTTCTTCTTTCTACTCCAGTTCCTTGAATACAAAATTATTCCAAGGAATTATCCTTGACATACTTCTCTTTTTGTTCTTTCAAGAGTTCATTTTCTGCCACAGTTGCAACAGTATCTTTAAGAAGATAACTCACAGGCCTTTATTTCTAGTTCTGACCTATTTTTTAAACAGCCCCTCTACAAACCTTCCCCTCTGCATTCTTCAAGTACCTTAAACTCAACAGGTCCAACATTAAAGCTTTTACTCTCACAAACAAAAGTTAAATCTCCTCCCCTTTAGTGTTTGCAATCTTCCCCTCCTTTTCTCTCTCTCTCTCTCTCTCTCTCTCTCTCTCTCTCTCTCTCTCTCTCTCCCAGAGATTGAACCCAGAGCCTCACACATCTAGGGAACTGCTTTATCACTTAACTACATTCCCAGCCCTTTTTATTTTTAAACTAGGTCTTGCCAAGTTTGAGGCCGGGCAAGAGCTTTAACCACTGAGCTATGCCCCAGCCCCTCTACAATGTTTTTAATCCATCCTTGCTTGTCATGCTCCTACCACATCACCTACTTCTGACACAAGCTCCTCTCCTCTGCCTATCACTCCTCTCTCTAGTCAAAATCCATCCTTTACAGCACATCCAAAATAATTTTTACCAAGGCAAAAATTACAGCCATACCATTACCTTATTTAAAAAATGCTTCAGGGGCTGGAAGAATGGCACAGAGGTTAAAATGCTTGCCTTGCACGGCACAAGGCCCTGAGTTCAATTCTCCAGCATCACATAATGCTGGTATGGTGGCACACACTTGTAATCCCAGCACTTGGGAGACTAAGGCAGGAGGATTGTCATGAGTCCAAGGCCAGCTTGGGTAATACAGTGAGCTGAGGACTAGCCTCAACTACAGAGTGAGACCCTGTCTTAAAAAAAAAAGAAAAAAAAAGTGCTTCCCTAGCAAGTGCTAGGTCCTTGGTTCCATTCCCCAGCTCCATATAAGTTGTGTAGGGTGGCTGGTGCACACCTGTTATCCCTGCACTGGGAAGTGGGGAACAGTAGGATGGCTGTAAGTTCAAGGCCAGCCTGGACTACAGAGTAAGTTCAGGACCATCCTGGGCTACAAAGCAAGACACAGCCTCAAAAAAAAAAATTAAAATAAATAATGGGCTTGAGATGTACCTCAATGTAGGCCCTGCAGCTTAATCCCCAAATACATCCCTCAATGTCTTCTCATTTTCCTACTAAACCTAATATAAACTTCTCCACTTGTCATTTCAACTTTTATATAAAATGTCTCTAAACTACTTTTCTGGTATTAATTTCAACAACCCTTCCATGTTCTCTGGCCAGTGTGGGCTACGCTATATCCCTGGCACACTCTAACCTTCTTTCGCTTTGTTTGTCCTACCCTGCTTTTGTAGAAACACTGTCTCCTTCCTCTACCTTCAATAAACCAAAATGTCACCCTTCCTTTAAGCTCTACCATAATAATGGCTAATTCCCTTAATTTTTCCCATTACCTCATTACTCAATACCCATAAAACTTTTCTGTGTTTTTGTTTTTTATTGAGACAATGTCTAGCTCTGAAGCCTAGACTGGCCCTGAATTCACTATGTAATCTGGACTAGCCTTGGACTGACAGCACTCCTGCCTCACTCAGTCTCCCAAGTGCTGGGATTACAAGTGTGTGCCACCATACCAGCATTATGTGATGCTGGAGAATCGAACTCAGGGCCTTGCGCTTGCTAGGCAAGTGCTTTCACCACTACGCCATTCCTCCAGCTTTTTTTTTTTTTTTTTGACACAGGGTCTCATTCTGAACATTTGCCTTACTGTCACCACCCAAAGATTGCATACAGTTTGAAATCAAGAACTATATTTTATCTTTCTGACCCAGCACTTGGCCTAAAACAGGTACTATCATAATTATTTAAATGAATAAAATAAACCGGATCTTAAGGGCAAAGCCTCAGGATCCCAGAAAGTCCACCAGCACCCGCATTCACACCCACGATTCGGGTCTCCCTGAAGCCGCCCTTCCGACTCGCGGCCTCCCGCACGGCTTGCTCATTCTGCTGGGCCAAGTGAAGCAGGGCGTCTTCGATGGTCTCTGTGGCAACAGCTCCAAACTCAAAGTCACTGAGGAAGGCCAATCTCGGCCTCACTCTGCCGTCCATCGGCAGAAGCTTTCTGCGAGTTCGGGACAGGTCACGGGGTCCAAAAACGTATCTCCTTAGACTCCCTCTAGAGTCTTCCACATCATTCTGGGTTCTTGATCCCCTTCCAATGTGTTTATTCTCGTTTCAAATCTGAGGAAAACTTAACTCCCACCGCGCTCTGGAGACCGCCAAAGCTTTTCCCGCTGCAACGGTCGCCGATCTCCTCAGCCAATCAGAAAGCTCGGCCTCTTCACAGCGCCCCCACCCTGCCTAACCAAGAGCTGCGGCTCAGACCGAAAGCGCATATGGACTACAATTCCCAGCGTTCCCTGAAGCGACTAAGGACTACTATTCCCAGCGAGTCTCGCGCCACTGACCAGCCAGAGGAGCAGCGGCAGCATGGCGGCGCCGGGTGCTAGTGATCCTCTGGATCCCACAAAGGATGGGAAGGCTCCATTTGCTCAGCGTATCGATCCTAGTAAGGAGAAACTGACTCCAGCTCAACTGCAGTTCATGCGGCAGGCGCAGCTCGCCCAGTGGCAGAAGACGCTGCCGCAGCGGCGGACCCGGAACATCGTGACCGGCCTGGGCATCGGAGCCCTGGTGTTAGCTATTTGTATCCGTCCTGGTTATACCGCTTGTGGGGACAGGGGCAAGGAAGCAGAAACACGTAGGAGGGCTGAGTCAAGAGTTTAATATTTGGGTAAAATGGGGTTAATATCTAACTTTTGTTTCTGTTGGTTTTTTTCCGAGACAAGGTTTCGCTATGTAGAGTTCAGTCTGGGCCTGGAACGTGCTTTATAGCTCTGGCCGGCCTAAACCTGAGATATTCCTGCCTCAGTTTCTCGATTTCTGAAATTACAGGCGTGCGCCGCCACGCCCGACCTAACTTTTGTTATTTCTAAGAAGCCGCTGTTTTAATATGGTTCGGTAATAACGGAGTTGAGACCGTGGTTCAAAAAGAGCAGAGGTGCGGGACCCCAATCAGATTTGGGAGAATGGGGGATAAGGGCCGTAGACAATGTCCATATTCCAAGAGGTTTCCTGAACTACCTTTCCAGATGGTTACACCTTCTACTCGGTGTCCCAGGAGCGTTTCCTTGATGAGCTGGAAGAGGAGGCCAAAGCGGCCAGAGCCCGAGCTCTTGAAAGAGCATCAGGACCTTGAGCACGGGCCTTCCTTATCTCCAGCCAGCTGGAGCCCCCCAAGGTGGTGGATGCGCCCCCATGCCCTTGTAGAAACTGACGCTGCTCACAGCATCACTGGCCTACTTAACTAACCCTGGATCGTGACTGAGCTCAAGAAGCAGAGATCATGCCTTTGGCCACAGCAGAACATTACCCATTTCACATGCCCTGTGTACAGTGAGCCTTTTTTATTTCCTTGTTTGAGAGGTATGCAACGTCGGCTTTTCCCAAACTTTTTGACTTTGTGATTTTCCCTTTTTGCTTCTCAAGAGCTCAGTTGTGGGTGTGGCAGCTCTGTACAGTGTTAGAGCTGAATAATGGGATAGAGGCAGGAATAATAAACTGAGTCATCTCTCCTAGAGCCAACCTATTGTGTGGAGCTGAGAGACACATGGCACTTAAACTGGAAAGCTCCACAGGCAGTAGCAGCAGTGGTGGCATTGCCCCAGGGAGCTGTAAATGTTTAACTAGAATTACTCTTTCTGTGAGATCTTTCCATCTGATTTGAGGGAGAGATGGCTGGGCTGTTTTGAGATTAAGCCAGGTCCTTAGAGAAGGTCATTTGTCTGTCCTCTATCCTCACAAAGAACACTTTTAACTTTACTGTCTTTTCCCATCCATAGTTAGGTGGATGAAGGATGAGAGACAGGTAGCTTTCATTATTTGTAATTGTCACTGGTGCCTGCCTGTACAGGCCTAGGGTGGGGTCTGGAGATATTAACTTGGTCAAGTGGATCATTCACCATGCAGTTTCCTCATGACCTGGTAGCAGGAAGCCGGAAGGCTGGGCATCTTCCACCTGCCTCCCATTGTGAAAAAGTCCCTTCTAGGTCTTTCCCGAACTCATACCACAAGGCTTTGCCCTAGTTCCTAAAGCATAACAGATAAAGATTCACAGTGCTCATTTCCAGTACAGTTTATTGACTGCTACTAAATCTGGAAGGTACAAACCCCCTCTGCTCTCCTAGCCAGGAGTAAGCCCTCTAGAAGCATCAGGGCTTCGGTAGGATTGCTTAGTGGTTGGTCCTTGGCTGGAAAAGGAATTCAGATGAAGACCATGGGCTACAGAATAGACATCTCCAAAGAGCAACCAGTTCCCACATTTGACTTTTCACTACAATATAGCTGCACTCCATGGCCCCTTTGGGCTTCTACCCCCTTGAGCTGGGGTCTTCTTTGCTGAGTTGAGTTGGTGAGAAAAGCATCACATTTTGAGAGCACAAGTGCCATGGTGGGCCTTGATGTAGGGCGTACGCAGAGCTTCTGTTCTGAATTCACTGGAGGGAGGGGAAAGAAGTGCTGAAGAACCTCCAAGGTGGGAGGAAGGTGAAGCTGCTGCCAGTTACCATTCCCTGGGTTCTCCCTCCCTAGGGCCCGCCCTCACCATCCTGCCAACATCCCCGGCGAATGTCACCCCCTTGCTTGCCCGCTGCTCCTGGGAGCCCGTGCTGCTGCCACTCAGGGAGTTCCTTCGCATGATGCCTGGGAGCAGGGGAGCACTAAGTGAGGGAAGATGCAGAGGGGAGGGGGGCTAGTCCCCCCAAGCCAAAGGACAGACCCCCAAGGCCTGGAAGAAAACCAAATTGGTGGGAAAGGGGAGTCAGGGAGAATAGAGAGGCTGGGCAGCTGCAGTCTCACCAGGGCCCGGAGGTTCAGAGCGCTGCAGGCTGTTGCGGCGGGAGCTGGGGAAGCTGCCCTTGGAAAGGCGGCGCTGGCGGCTGGACAGCATGGCAGCTGGGGCCACAATACCCGGTGGGGGCTGCTTCCCCAGCCGGCTGTACAAGTCCTCGATTTCCTTTTTCTGTAGTGTCTGTAGTGCCTCCACCTCTGACAGGTGCCTGAGGATACCGAGGGCATGAGTGGACTGACTACACATCACTCTCCCAGGTTCACCTCTTGCTCTGCCATCCTCCCAGACTCACTTCTGCCGAAGATTCTGCAGCTCAGCCCAAAATTCCTCATCTTCCCCACTGCTCTCTGATTCCTCGCTGCTCAAACAGAGGCTACTGTAGGAGTAGTTCATCCACACTGGGCTGGCATAGCTCAGGGGAGGGGGACTGCCCCCAACTTGGGGTTCATTCCCATTGTCCCCTTCCTCCTCGGCTCCAGTCCCCAGGCCCTCTGCTGCACGGTCGCTCTCAGCCAGAGCCTCTCTTGTCTCTGGCCCACCGCCAGCACTGTCCTCTGTGTCTGAGCTTTCTGAGGTCAGATGAGGGGTTGGAAGCTTTGGAGCACTGGAGAGAGGTGGGGATGTTGGCTGCAGAGGAAGAACTTCAGCTGGGTCCTTGGATGAAGTCACTTGGAAGCGCCCAACAAGCTGAGGTTTTCCCTCTGCAGGGAGACAGGGAAGTAAAGATACCCAGCAGGATATTAAGCAAGTTGGGGATGATGGGCAGGGAAAAGTCAGTGATCAGAGACCTTACCTTCAGAGATGGGTGCCAGTCTGGCTTCACTCAGAAGTGGCCAGGCAGGATCTGGGGAGGCCTACAAAGAGTGCTTCTGTGAGGAAGGACAGAAGCCAGCATGCAGTCTCCCTAGCCAACCCTCTTGCTGTCCTACTCACCTCGCTCTCCACCTCAGCTGTTTCAGGCAAAAGGCTCTGTTGGCCACAGGGAACAAGTAGAGGGGGAGGGGGCAAGCTAGGCAGGGGACCAGGGGGGGCAGGAGAAGACTGGGAAAGGAGCCCAGGGGTGGGGGACAGCAAGGACTGGGCCACAGTCATCACAGCCAGAGAAAAGGCACTAGCTAGAGAAAGGAGAGGGGCTGTTGTGGTAGTGGGGAGGGGTGGAGGGGAGGGACAGAGAGAAGTGGCCTGGGGACAAGTGGAAGAGAATGGAGTTGGAGAACTGGGGAGAAATGGAGAAGATGGAGTTGGAAGCTGGGGTGCACCAGATGAGAATGGAAGTGGGGAGCTGGGGAGTTGTGGAGAGGGATTTGAGAACTGGGAGGAAATGGAGAATGAAGAAGGGCTGGGATAATATGGGGGAGAAGTGATGGGAAATAGGGAGGTTCCAAGGGGAAATGGGTTTTCAGGAGATAGAGGGGTTCCAGGAGATGGTGGAGAGGTGGAGAAGCCTGCCCAGCTCCTCTCTTCCAGGGATGTAGTATTCTGGAGCGCTGCTGGGGAGGAGGGACTGTTGAAATTCCAGACCCCAAGGCCCTGTGCCCTTCCCAGAAACTCCAGGGGTTAGGATGAGCAGGAACAGAACTCACTACATACCACTAGTTGGGTCTGTGAGGGGGGTGGGGAGGGCAGGCAGTGGTGCTGGCTCCTCCTGAGAAAGAAAGGGCCCACATTCACAGTGAGGAAAGTCAAGTCTCAAGTAGAAGGTTCAGACTGGCTTTTTTATTTTATTTTTTTGAGGCAAGGTCTTGCTCTGTAGCTCAGGCTGGTTCCTGGACTCACTATGGAGTCCAGGCTGGCCTTGGACTCACGAGAATCCTCTGCCTCAGCCTCGTGAGTACTGCAATTACAGGCATTCACTACCATGCCCAGCTTTAGACTAGAATTCTTAAGCAATCACCCATGAGCCTCTAGGAGGCCAGACATGAATTTCAAGGGATTCAGAAGTACATGTGCTGAAATACTTAGAGGTAAAGGGGCATAAGTTCTGCTGCAATTTACTCTCTAGAGATTCATAAGGAAAAAAAAGTATATATACAGAGAGGAGAGGAAGGAAGAGAGAATGTAAGGCTGATTTTGTGAAACACCAATAATTGGCAAATCTGGACAAAGGGTATCTAAGAATACTCTGTGCAATTCTTGCAGCTTCTCTCCACAAGTCTGAAATTATTCCAGAATGAGTTAAAGGTATGCATTGGCTGGGACATAGCTGTGGTTAGTGTGCTTTCTTAGCTAGTGCAAGATCCTGGATCAATTCCCCAGCACCACATAAACTGGGCATGGTGATGCATGCCTGCCTATAATGCCAGTGCTCAGGAGGCTGATCTAGGGAGCAAGACCCTGTCTCAAAAAAGGAAAGTATACATTCAACATGTTTTTCTAGAACAAGAGTATAGTTTTTAGGATTCTCTCTCTCTCTCTCTTTCTTTCTCTTTCTCTCTTTCTCCTCCTGCCTCAGTCTCCCAAGTGCTGGGATTACAGGTGTATGCCACCACATCAGTTTATATGGTGCTAAGGGAATCAAACCCAGGGCCTCTTGCTTGCTAGAGAAGCCCTTCAACCACTGAGCTACCACATCAGTTTATATGGTGCTAAGGGAATCAAACCCAGGGCCTCTTGCTTGCTAGAGAAGCCCTTAAACCACTGAGCTACGCCCGCAGCCTTCTCATTAAGTTCTCAAAGGGGATAAGAGCCACTGTTAATGGTGCTAGAGATCAGGAGGAGTTACTCCAACAAGGCTCTTGAGGACAGAAAGTAGTGGACCTTGGAATAATCTGTTCCTTCTGGACATGTCCAGAAGGACCTGACCTGGGGGCTTAGGACATCTTCAGCAGCTTCCACGGAGCCAGTATCTCTCTTCAACAGCGTCTCCACCCGCTGGATAATCTCCCGAATCCGTCTCAGGAATCCTTCTCGCTCCGAAGGCAGAATGAACTCATTGTACACCTGGCGTGGGTCAGGAGGATGGGGAAGAGGCTTGGTTATCTCAACGACCCCTGCCTCCTGGTCCTGATCCTCAAAAGGCAGCCATTCATACCGCTGGTTTTGCCAGTCACCAACCTAAAACCAGCACTTACTAAGTGTCTACTGTGTGCCAGATACTGTATGTTGTCAGGAGAAACACAGTCTAGAAGCAAAGGAGCTTACCGTTCATGGGATGAGCAAAGCGTACATGCTAAACACTTGACATATTTCATGACACTTGACATCAATAACTATAGTCTTATTAACATTTCAGAGAAAAAGTAACTAAGGCTCGAAGAGATTAAGATCAGGTTGCCCAAAGACAAGATTTGAACCCAGGTCCTCTGAAAGCCAAAGCCTGAGTTCTTTACACTGTTCCCTTACATGCTTTTGGATACAAGTCCTGCCCTAATGGGTTTATAAAGTATACCACAAAGGGCCACAGGAGCAGGACAAAGTGGAAATAAAGCAATTAGTAGTCAATGTCACATTCAACTCCACAAACACTTGGATTCCTATTATATGCCATGTGTTGTGCTAGGTGTGTGTCTGGTACTAAGATTCCAGCCTCCTGCCTCAGCTTCCCAGAATGCTGGTATTATAGGCCTGTACCACCAAGCCTAACTCAAAATTCTGGGCTTTGTTTTTTTTTGAGACAGGGTTTTGCTCTGTATTCCAGGCTGGTCCTGAATTCAATATGTTGCCCAGACTGGCCTTGAATTCATGGCAGTCCTCCTGCTTCAGGCTCCCAAGTACTGGGATTACAGGCATGTACCACCATACCCAGCTTATGTGCTGCTAGAGCAGGGCCTTGCGCTTGCCAGGCAAGTGCTCTAACCTCTGTGCTATTCCTCCATACCTGTTTTGTTGTTTTTACTTTTTTCAAAGCTCTAGCCTTTTTTTTAAAAAAAAAAATAACAAACTTACGTATGTATGTATGTACTTAATTGAGAAAGGGTCTCACTATGTATTTTAGCCCTGTCCTGAACCCATTATGTAGCTCAGGCTGACCTTGAGTTCAGTGATCTTCCTGTCCCAGCTTCCCAAATGCTATAGGCATGTGCCACCACAACCACATTATGTGGTGCTGAGGAGATGAACCCAGGGCCTAGTACTTGCTAGATCGGCGCGCGCGCACTGTGTGTGTGTGTGTGTGTGTGTGTGTGTGTGTGTGTGTGTGTGTGTTTTAAGCCAGGGTCTCGCTCTGTAATCTAGGCTGGTCCTGAACTCACTATGTAGTCCCAGGCTGGCTCGAACATAGGGCAATCCTCCTGCCTCAGCCTCTTGAGTGCTGGGATTACAGGCATATGCCACCATGACCACATTATGTGGTGCTGGCCAATCAAACCAAGGGCCTTGTGCTTGCTAGGCAAGCACTTTAACCACTGAGCTGTGTTCCCATCCCTAGGCAAGTGCTTTAACTGCTGAGCTATTCACCAGCCCTCAAAACTCTAGTCTTTTTTTCCCCCTAAGGCTCTAGTCTTAATGAAGCCCAAAATCTAGTGGAGGAAACACATAAATTCATAACACTAAGCTACTGGTCAACCTACGATAGGTAGGGCACTTGTGAGCTTCACCTATGAGTACAGACATAATACTACTTGAAGTGGTGCTTTTTAATGGATAATATCTCAGATTTGCAAGGTGAAAACTTCTGACGATCTATTTCACAACAATGAATATACTGAATACTATAACTGTACACTTAAAAATTAAGATGGTAAAAATTATTTTGTGTGTTTTACAACAATAATGACAACAATAATAAAACCTGCAGCTAGGATGTAATCTCAACACCCTGGGAGGCTGAGGCAGGAGAATAGGAAATTTGGACAATTCAGTGCCTTAGTGAGACCCTGTCTCAAAACAAAAAAAAAATAAAAAAAAAAAAAAATTAACGGACTAGAAATGTAGCTCAGTGTAAAGGCACTAGGCTCAATCCCCAGTACCACAGACACACAAAATGCAGCTAAGCATGGTAACAGATGCCTGTATTCTCAGCTTTCTGGGAAGCTAAAGCAAGAGGATTCCAAGTTCAAGCCCAGCCTTGGCAATCTGGTGACTTAACAAGACCCTGTCTCAAAAAAGAGGTGGGCAGCTAGGGATATAGTTCAATGAAAACAATTCATTAGATTTCAATCCTAGTCTGGAGTCTTTAATTCTGGAGGAAAAAAACTCCACAAACAGTAGAAGTCTGTAATAGTTCATCCCCACCTCACCCACCAAAAAGTGCTATTCCAATGAGGGAACAGGTGTTTGGGGATGGGAGAACCCGGGATGAATTTACAGAGTAGGTCTCTGGAACTGAACCTTAATTCTTTGGAGTAAGAAAAGCAGCCTTTTGTATTGAGGACCTACCATATGCAGCCATTTTTAATGCATTGTATCAGAACATCTTTGCAAAATAAGTACTATTACCTGATGAGCAAATGTTCAGAGAAGTTAAGACACTTGCCTAGTCGGGTGGGGATGGAGCTCAGTTGTGGAAGGTATGCTTAGGGTGCACGCAGCCCAAAGAAAGAATGGAAAGGAAGAAAAGAAAGAAAGAAAGTTAGTTGTGCATGTTCCCTAAATTTCAACAGAGCTGAAATCTTAACACAGGTATTGTAAGAAAGCCCACCCTTCTGTTTTTTTCCAACTTGTTTATCCAGAAGAGAAGAGAGACCAGTTTAGGTAGAAAAACAAAAATAACAGTGAAAGCCTGGCATGATGGCACATGCCCCTGATTCCAGCACTTTGAAAGGCTGAGGCAGGAGGATTCCAAGTTTGAGCCAAACCTGGGCTATTTAGGGAGACTGTGTCTCAGAATAAATAAAAAAAGATCTGAAGATGTAGGTCAGTGTGAAGGCCTTAGGTTCAATTCCTATACCACCAAAAAAAAAAAAAAAAACACAGTAAAAGAGCTTTTAGGCATGAAAGGCACCGCAGGCACATACTTTCTTCTTTCTTTCTTTCTTCTTTCTTTCTTTCTTTCTTTCTTTCTTTCTTTCTTTCTTTCTTTCGAGACAGGGTCTCGCTCTGCAGTCCAGGCTGGTCCTAAATTCACTGGTGTAGCCCAGGCTGGCCCTGGACTCAGGACAATCTGCCTGCCTCAGCCTCTAGAGTGCTGGGATTGCAGGCATGCACCACTATGCTCAGCTTTATGGGATGCTGGGGAATCAAACTCAGAGCCTTGCATTTGCAAGACAAGCACTGTAACCGCTGTGCCATTCCTCCAGCCTAGCACATTCTTAAAATAGGACTCAAGAACATCTGAGAGCACACTGAATTTTAGTCCTTACTCTATAAACACATATAATCACAAAAGATTTTGGAGTGAAAAGCAACAACATCAGAACAAAGTCTCAGGAGAACTGTGCTGCTAAGAAATAGACTGATAAGGATAGAAAAGAGGGAAATGGATGCTGGACTCAGAGGCAGTCATTTTGGCTAAGTGGGTTCTGTAGGACATACAAGCCTAGCAGAGAAGGGTCTCAGAGCAACAGACCCCTGAACACCCAGCCTCTTCAGAGGACCATTTAGAAGCTGAGGGCACAGCTGAGCAGTTAAAGCACTTGCCTAGCAAGCACAAAGCCCTGGGTTCAATTCCCCAGCACCACATAAGCTGGGTGTGATGGTACATGCCTGTAATTCCAGCACTCAGAAGTTTGAGGCAGGAGGATTGCTATGAGTTCAAGACCAGCTTGGGGTACATAGTAAGACCGACCTGGCCTACAGAGTGAGACTGTGCCTCAACCAAAAAAGAAAGGAAGGAAGAGAGAGAGAGAGAGAGAGAGAGAGAGAGAGAGAGAGAGAGAGAGAGAAAAGTGTGTGGAGGGAAGCTGGGTAGGGTCAGGTAGTCAGATAAACCTTGTACGCCAGGTGATATTTTTCTTTGTTCTACATACAAAGTGAACAACATGGTGAAGGAGATGCTTTAGAGAGAGTGTCTGAAGCCAGATGTTTCATTCCCTTTCCTCCATCTCCCCAGAGGCCAGCGCTCACCATTTCCACTCTGTCTTTCCGCTGACAACCATCTCCCACAAAGAACTTCTCTTCCTGAACACCAGCGAGGTCTTGCCTCAGACTTCACCCTACTCTACCTCCTTGGAATTCTCTCCTCATTTATTTTTTAACTGAAGCCCTCCTATCCCTCTAGCTCCACTTCTGTGTTCTTCAGTGGCCTATTCTCCTCCATTTTAGAACAGGGAACCTTCATTGAGAAATACTTTCTAGGTCTCTGGCTTTGCAGTCAGTTCTCCTCATTCCCAACTCTGCACTGATCACCTCTACACCTACCCCTCTCCATACTGACCCACATCCTGTTACTATAAAGGACCTCATCTGACTATAAAGGACCCCAAGCTCATCAGGACTTCTAAGTGAGCCTACTTTCATTTCCCAACTTCTCTCACTCTGGGTAGCCCACTCCTCTTTGTTCCTCCAAGTAACAACTTGTCCTTGGGATCCTCTCTCCCTAACTCCTTATTAACTGAGCAAATATTGGGCCTCTGCGCCTGCACTGTATATTAACAGATTGCTGGATTACAGAAAAACTTGTTTTCCTAAAATAACCCTTATATTTACCCCTTATTCTCCTCCCCCCATATTATTCTCTCCCTCATCCACACCTGGCTTCTTATGTCCACTTCCCAGCTGGGTTCCCATAAAATAACATCTTTATAGAACCCATCTGCATGTCACACTGCCTAATGCTTAAAACCATCTGTGATCTCCATCCGCTCTACCTTTGTAGGAACACTTCCTTCCACTGATAGTATTTTCCTCATGAAGTCCTCCTAGCCCCAAATATCAAGTCATACCTTATTTAGAATGATTCTGCTTATCTTATATCTCTGCTGGGCATACCCTTTCCACCCTTCACTGCCTTTCTTATCCATCTGCCAAGATCGTGGGTAAGTGCCACTTTTTCTTCTGCTGCCCCACCCATCCTTTACTTCCGGCCACAGTGTCCTACCCAGCATGCACTTCACACGCAGAACTTCTGGAGACCCCATCTATGTGGATCTCAAATTGCTCCAGCTGAGGAGCCAAATCTGACTGGATAAACAGAAATCTTTCTCCCAAAAAAGGTAGAGACGTCTTCAGTGTCATTGTGCTGAGTGCCAACCAGTGTTTTATGAACCCCTGCTGATGAATCAAGGCATTTCAGCACCAGAGGGCACCAGGAGAGAGACTCTTGTCCCAGATCCAAATACCATCCTCATCTCTTCCTCCTTACCATGGCAGCTGCAATCTCTTCCGGGCTGTCCCCATCCAGATCAAATCGGAAGGTCACCATCTTGCTGTTGTGGGTCTGTAACTGGCACTCTACCACTCTGTCATTCTGGTCTGAGACCTTCAGATTCAAAGTCAGCAGAGGGGAAGGTCAATACCTCTGTCCTCATCACGTGTTCTGCCCTACTCCAGCAAGGCGATAGTGGCCAGACTGGATGTGGAAAGAAGTAGACTCCACCCCAAAAATCTGGTATTAGAAACCAGACTGGCTGCTTTATGGGTACCAGTCACGAGTAATTCCCCCTTTCTTGCCAAGTTCTCCAAGACCTCTAACAGTATTCTCCTGGCCCTGTAGTTTTTTTCTTCCTTTCCTGGACCCCTCCTTACACTAGTGACCCGTAGCCGGGATCGGGGTCTACGCCGGAGATTCTTCCCTGGGGGTCTCCTCATCCGTCCCATCCCTTCTCCAGTGTCGCTAAGGCCTAATGCTGCATCTGAGGCAAAGCTGAAAAAAGAAAAAGCAAATAGGAGTGTCTGAGTAGACACGAGGACCCTAGAGCTCCATACATCACGTTCTGGCACCCAAACTCATAACACAACATACCTGTCCCTAGGGGAAAAGTCACTGCCAGGGCCAGAACATGGGATGGATAATGCAAAAGCCTGAAATAGGAGAGGGGTTCATGACGTCAGGGAAAGGGAACTGTTGGGAGATGGCGTTAAGGATATTGGGAGGACACCAGGGAGGTGATTGGGGAAGATGTGGGCAAGAGGGGTGAACTGCCAGGAACACGGGGCTATGGGAGGGGGGGCGGGGTCACAACAAGATAGGTCATAGGTAGGGAATGGCCCCATGACCCCTTCTCACCGAGGGCAGATGGAGATGGAGCTCAGCAGGGCTGGATGGCACCCCTGCAGGGGGCTGAAGGGCAGGCTCTGAGGCATCCAAGAAGCCAGAGGAGCTGAGGTAGCCATCAGTCTCACAATCCGCTGAGAGAGAGGGGGGGGATCAAATACTCAAACAAAGGGAGTGGCAGCAGAGGATAGGGCCTGGCTAAGCAAGAAGGGAGCTGCAGAAGGATTTGGTTTTTCCTCAGAGAGCTTCATGGCTAGAGGTGGAAGTGACTGTGCTACTGGATTAAACTTCCAGAAGGTGGGAGGAGCAGAGGCCCAGAGTTCTGGGATCTAGTCCCAAGGTCAGGGGTGACTTACAGGTGGTAGAAGAATAGCTGGCATGGCGGAAGAGAAAGGACTGGTGCTGGTCTGCCTCCGGCTCTTCAGGCTCAGGGGGGAAGGCACCAGGGGCACCAGGGGTACCAGGAGCCATGGGGACAGTCGCCAGTGAAGGTCCTGGCTTGGGTGGGAGGACTTCCAACTCCCTAGCTTTTCGCAGCTTCTCACGTTTTCGCTGGATGGCAGCAACCCGTTCACGCACCGCACGGGCTACTGGCTGATAATCAGCTTCACAGACTAAGCCCAGGGCTACCTGGAGTCAGAAGGATGAGAAAGATGGCTTGGGATCCCTATCGATAATCCATCATAATGCCTCTTGAGAGCTGGGAGCACATCCCAGGGGTTAGAGCACTTGCCTGTGTATGCAAGGCCCTGGGTTTGATTTCCTAGCACTGCATAACAATTAGCCAGGTGTAATGGTGCACACCTGTAATCCCAGCAGTTGGGAGGCTGAAGCAAGAGGATTGCTGTGAATTTGAGGCAGCTTGAGTTACATAGTGAGATCAGGACCAGCCTGGACTATATAGCAAGACTTTGTCTCAAACAAAAGAAACACAACATCTCAACACCTTTTTGAGGTTGCTAGTATATGGAAAGCAGGGAACCACCTATTGATAGCCCACTGTGTTTAACTGTCAACTCCTTAACATTACTATCATTAAATCCTCTCAATAATGTTGTGACACAAGTCTCATCATCCCATTTATTTTATTCATTTATTCATTCATTTACTTATTTGAGACAGGGTCTCACTCTGTAGTCCAGGCTGGTCTTGAAGTCACAGCAATCCTCCTGCCTCAGCTTCCCAAGTGCTGGGATTACAGAAATATGCCACCATGTCTGGCTTATGTGGTACTGGAGAACTGAACTCAAGGCTTTGTGCTTGCTAGGCAAGTGCTCTATCTGCTATTCCTCCACCTTTGTCATCCCACTTTAGAGATAAGTAAATTAAGAGACCAGTTCATGATAATATAGTAAGTCAGTGTTTCTCAATGGGCTGAGGGAAGGTGTGACACTATCTGGAGACATTTTTAGTTGTCACACCTGTAAGACCCAAGTGTGGTTGTGCACACTTGTAATCCCAGCTACTTGGGAGCCTCATTTATGGTGATCACAAGTTTGAGGGCAGCCTGGGAAACTTAGCAAGATCCTGTCTCAAAATGTAAAATTAAAGCCAGGTCCAGGGTCGCAGGCTTAAAATCCCAGCATTCTCGGAGGCTGAGGCAAGAGAATCACAGGTTTGAATCCAGTCTAGGCAACTTAGCAACTTACTGAGACCCTGTCTCAAAATCAAAAAGAAAAATGGGCTAGAGATGTAGCACAGTGTAAAGGCTCAGCTTGGTTCTCAGTAACACAAAATAAATAAATAAATAAAGTGAATAAAAAGGGCTGAGGAGGTAGCTCAGCGGTTGAGTGCTTGCCCAGCATGTGTGAGGCCTTGGTTTTCACCTCCAGCTCTGCAAAACACACACAGAACGGGAGAGTGGGTACCACTGCATTCAGTGAGTAGGGGTCAACAGCTCTTCTCAACATCCTACAATGCAGGACAGTCTCCAAAACAAAGGTGTCAGCGGCGCAAAGGTCAAGAATTCCCTGTAAGTAATGGATCAGGATTTGAACCTACATCCAGAGGGGCCATGCTTCGAAGCCCTGCTCTCCTGCCACATTTCCAACAGGCTCAGAAGGGTTCTTGGCCCACTGCGCATGATCTTCACCCTTGCAACTGCCACCTGTCTACTGAGAATCCTGCACTCCCTCCCTCCCCCCACTTGGGCCTTTCTACACCAGTGCACAATCTTCTGCCCTCTCCCCTGTGTTTTTTTCCTCCACACGTGTCTTCCCTTCTACCAGCATCCATTCATCACTCTCTCTTTCCTCCTCCATCATTTCAAACACAAGCCTTCCCAGGTGAGTAAAGGAAGCCGGGCAGAGTGATCTGACTTCAAAGCTGAACTACACGAGTTTAAATGCCATTCTGCCACACACTTGGAAACCTGAACAACATAGTCAACCTTTTTGAACTTCATTCTCCTCATCAATAAGTTAGGATAAAATTACCCTCCACGCAGAGTGGGTAGCCATAATCAAATGCATGTGAAAGTGCTAAAGCTTAAAAGCTAAGGGCAGAGGCGGGTTATTAAGGAGCGCCTGCTCCTTGCTGAACTCTGCCGGGATAGAAAAATCAATAAAACTGTCTCCGCCCTCAAGGAGTTTACAGTCTAGTGGAAGAGAAAGGCAAGAATGTATTCAGATATAAAACAAGACCCCCGGTCTGAGGCTCTAGGCTTGGACCTGCGGGGGTGGAAAGAGGCCTTTGATTTGAACTCTAGAGGAGAAGCCTTTCTGAAACTGATGGTTCTGAGCATGGAGTGAGAGGCAGAACAGAAGGGGGTGAACAAGCTGATTGGAAAGGGTATTTCAGGAACTACTCCGCGGGAGACGGGAGGATCCAGGGCTTGTCCTGGAAAGAACACTGGGCATGGGCGCAGGTACGGGTGAATTCCAGCGAGAGGCAGGGAGACACCTGCAGGGATGCCGTGAGGGCCTCCCTCTGCCACTCCAGTGTCCCACCCTTTCTCACTGTCCCTTCTCTGGCTGACATCCACACGCCCTTGACACGCTCAGCCACAGCACGCTCTGCCTCCGCTCACCATCTCCTGCGCCACCTCTTCAGCCGCGTCGCGGCCCAGCTGGAACAGGAACTCGATGGCCTGGTTATCTCGCGGGCGGCCCCCGCGCCTCGCGTCCTCCATGCGCAGCCAGAGCTTAAGGTCCGGCTTCTCGCCGTCGTCCTCCTCTGCCAGCTCCACGTGCACGCCGCGCTCCTCGCGGAAGAAGGCGTGGGCCAGGAGATCCCGAATGGTGAACCTGAGGGCGGCGCGCGATGAGCCCCTCTTCGCCGCCGGGGCTGCCCGCCGCCCACCCCCGTCTCTGCCCGTCCCCACCTCTCGTTCTTATCCGTGCGGATGCAGCCTTCGATGATCTCCTTCACCTCGGGCATCTTCACCTTGTAGAAGCTGTTAGGCTTGGTGCCCTGGGGGAGGCGAGGCAGGGGCCTTAGGTCCTCTGCGCGGGATACATCGCCGCCCGCTCCAGTGCGGGCTGCGGTGCAGGAGGGAGCCAACGTTCAGCGAGTGCTACTGGGAGATTAGATCTTAAATCCTAGTCCCTCCACGGAGTGACAGCGTGACCTTGAACAAGACTCTCCCTGAATGTTTGTTCATTTGTAAAACGCAGGGCAGGATATTTACTCCACTCACCTGGAGGGATAACTAGAAGGATCCCAGGAGAGATTGGATAGGAAATCTTTTGTAAACGCTTGAGAGCGCCACACATTATTCTAAATAATATAGCTGTGCATCGTGGGGCGGGGGTAGGGGAGACGACGTGTGCATCTATGCTCCAGTGTTCACCAGAGCATTTATTTTTACATCGGCTGTCTTCATGGAGGGAAATGCCATTGCCAGGGGGGTGGGGGCGGGGCAAGGGGCTGGGGCAAGAAAACGGAAGGGCACCTGGAAGCCCCACCCCCACCCGGCCCCACCCTTCTCACCGAGGTGACCTTGCGGTAGATCTGTGCCGCATTCTGGCACTCTGAGTAGGGATACTCTGAGGTAGCCATCTCCAGCATGCACATGCCAAACGCATACACGTCCACGGCTTCATCATACTTTTCCTCGTACATTTCGGGAGCCATGAATTCCGGGGTTCCTGGAAATCCACAGCAGGAATCAGGCTACTGTGCCTTCCTTCCAGTGGCCCCTCCACTTAGGCAGCCTGGGGGCAACCTCATTAATTCTGAAGTGCAAGTGAGGAGGTGGCCCATTGTGAGTGGGGAGGTGGTTGTAATAACTTCCCTAAGATCTCCTGGTTTTGTGGATCTGAAAGGCCCTGCTTGGAGCCAGATGTTCCCAGGTTCTCTTTTGATGTAGGGGAGGAACACACCAATGACACTCTTGGCAAAGGAGGCCCGCTTGAGTGTGGCCAGGCCCAGATCGCCGATTTTGACAGAGCCTGTAGGGCCTGTGATGAAGACGTTGTCACACTTGAGATCTCGGTGCAGGATGGGGGGAACCCGAGAGTGTAGGAAATGAAGACCCCGAAGGATTTGGCGGCTCCAGCGCTGAAGGACTCTGGGCTTCATCTCTCTAAACCGCCTCAGGTACCTGAGAGAAGGTGTATAACCAGGGTCACAGTGAGGAAAAGGACACCGTTGTGAAGTTCCCACTGTGGCCTGTTATCTCTGCATTCTTTGCCAGCATTCTTCTAGCCTAGGTCCACAGCAGGCCCCCTGGGAGAAACTGAAGGGGTGAGTAGATAGACATGAGGCTGCAGAATGGGCCTGGTGGTAAATTTATAGATAAGGCTGCAGCCAGGGTGCTGTGGAAGCCCCAGAAGGGATGACTGAATATCCCAAGTGTGGGGGAAGTCTTCACAGAGGAAGTGAAGTTAACTTTTGTGTCTTGAAGGAGTAAAAGTTCAAGGGTGAAAAGGGGAAAGGATGGAGATTTTCCAGGCAAGTGAGACACTCTGCTAAAAGGGACAGATGCAGCAAGTGACAGGGCAAGGTGGGAGGAGTTTCTGGGAATTGTCTTTGTCTGGAATTTAAGCTGAAAAGAGAGAAGGCTGAGTCTTCTGGACTTTGTGTGTATGTTAGCCAGTGTGGACTTTATCCCTCAGGCCTTAGGACACCTTGAAGGGGTTTCCAGGAGTGAGTCTTAAGTCACAAGGTCAGATTTGTGACTGGAAAAGATCCTCTAGATTGCAAAAAACTGGGTAGTTGGAGGGAGGATAAAACCAGACAAGGGGACTGCAGCAGGGTTCTAAACACAGGGGGCAGGTACTAAGGAGGGACCTGAAGACCTGACTGATAGGGATAGGGTGGGAGGGAGAAAGGCGGGGGTGGGGGGGAGTGGGAGGAGTATGGGATTCCCCGAGGGTTTCGATTGGGGTGCTAGGTTCGCCCCTGCAAGGGCACAGGAAGGTTGGTGGGAGAGGAGCCTGGACGCAGACAGTGTGAGAAGTCTGGGAGTTCAGAAAGCATTTGGGAGAGCCCCACCCTCCCCACCCACCCAGGCCAGAGCTCACGTCTTGAGCGTGCCCGAGGTCATGAGTTCGGTGACCAGCACGATGCAAACCTGGCCCCTCAGCACCGACTTCCACGAGTCGTAGAAGCGGACGATGTTGGGGTGCTGCAGCCCCTTGAGCATCTCCACCTCCTCTGAGAAGCGCTGCCGCTCAGCTCGAGACAGTTTCCGAGTCTGGGGGTGGGGGATGGGTTCAAGTCAACCCTGGACCCCCAGGAACGGGAAGATGCAGTACGTGGAGTAGAACAGGGGGAAAGAAGGAGGATTGGAGCCTACGGATGGGCTCGGGTTAGTAGGAGCGCTAGCCAAGTGGGCTAGAGACCCTGAACTCCTACTTAGGCGTTCAGGTGGCCCCAAGGACACACCCATCCTGGGCCTGGGGCGCTCCCATGGACCCCCCGCCGGACACAAGCGCCTTTATGCAGCCCGGTCCAGGAGCCCTGAACTCAATAGCGCCTTTGTGGCTGGCTCTGCCGGCAGAGGGGCGGGTGGGGGGCCCAGAGGTTGGCAGCCGGCAAGCAGCAGGCGGGCATCGGGCAGACCGCGGGCAGGGATTTGAGGCCGTCAAGGGGTTGGCCCCAGGAACTGGGAACTGCTAGATTCAGACAGGAAGGTTGAGGGAGATACAGAGAAAGAAAGGATCAGGACTAAGAGCCAGAAGACCGCTCCCCTCGCCCAAACCCCTGGCCGCCTGCCCTCAGCTCGTCTCCCTCCCGCAACCAGAGTTTGGCCGCTTCTCCTGGCCGGGCCTAGAACCTGGGGAGCGGCACTGGCAGACGCAAAGGGAGAGCGCCTTGCCAGGGTCAAAATCGAGGGTCTCTTCCCCCAGGCTCTACCCCTCCAATCTGAATCCGAAGCTTCCTGTGCACGGGTGACTGGATTCTCCCCACCCGTAGGTAGAGTGAGAGCAACCGAGGAAGGTCCTGGCCAACCAACACTCTCCCGAAGTTCAAGGGCTCAGCGCCTTTGGGTCTGAGAAGGGAGAGGCCAGGTAGGCAGAGGGATATTGAGAAGCAGGAGAGGGCTCAGACCAGGGCTGGAACTTCCTGTCTCCCCCTCCCTGAAGCTGTGGAGATGTCCAAAGAAAGCCTATCAGGGTCTCATTCTGCCACAACGGCCCTAAATCCTTCTGGAGGTAGAGAGGACCCTGATCCAGTTCCTGGCCTCCAGAATCCCAGTCTCTTGGTGGGGTGGGGCACAAGAGGACTAGGGTCACAACTGAAAGTCTCAAGACAGGGAGAGGAAGAAGTAGTGGGTATTCAAGGCAAGAAACAGGCTGGGGCCAGCCATCCCCCCACCGAACTGAAGTGGCTACCCTACCCAATTTCCACCCTATTTTCAAGCTCTCAGAAATGTGTATGGAGACTCTAAAGTGAGAATATCCACGACCAGGAAGCAGCCACAGTACACCAACTGCCTCACTTTCTCCTGAGGCCGGGAGAGTCGCCCAGATCATCTAGGCAGGCAGAAGGAGTGTCTGGGCATTCGACAGGAAAAATGCATCTTTCCCTTGATGCTGTCCTCCCATCCTAAGGCCTCCAAAGGATCCCCTCCCGAGATACCACCGAGAGGGCGCCCAGCCGCACCTGCAGCTCACACCAGGCCACCTCCACCGTGGTGTCGGTGTCTAGCCCCCGATACACCGTCTTGAAGGAGCCACGTCCAATCTCGATGTCAAATTTCAGATATCGGCCGTCAGGAGACGTTGCCACAGCCTGAGTCTCAGTGTCCTCCTTTTCCTCCTGCTCCCGACGCCGCTCCCGGGCCGCAGCATCAGAGACCCTCGGCAAGGCTCCGGCATCTGGGCCTCCGGCAGGTTCTGCGAGCTCAGGACGCGCCGAATCTATAGACTTCATTGGGGCAGTCCCGGTCCACGTGCCCTCCGGGGGCTCTTCGGAGCTAGGTGGTGGGCTCCTCGTAGGGCCAGAACTAGCGAAGTCTGGAGGATCGGGGGGATCCGGGACGAGTAACGCTGGCTGGGACCAAGAGCTTAGCAACCCCAAGTCGACGGAGCTGCGGCGGCTGATACGCGAAGAACGCTGCCTTGCCTCAGCCTTCCCGGAGAAGCGGCGCGCTCGGCGGGGAGGAGGGCCCAGGCGGGTCGGTCCCGCAGTAGTGAGGGGCGGCGGGGGCCGCAGAGCCAGGTCAGCTTCGGTTTGGGACATGGTGGTGAGCACGGTCTCTGTGGCCCAGGGTGCCAGCATGGGTAAGGGCCAGGCGCCGACGGCGTGAAGCCAGATAGACCGGCTGAGTGCGCAGCGTTCTCGCCGAGTAGCTGGGGCCCCAGCCCCCGGCTCGCCAGCCCCGCCGCCCCGCCCCCTGCCCCGCCTCGCGACCCGCCCACGCCCTTACCTTACCCCACCCACGGCCACCCCTTCCTAACTGCGCGCAGTGGGCGGTGCGGCGCTGAGCGAGCAAGCAGGGCTTTTACTGAGCCGCTAACGCGGGCCCCGGCAGCGTGGCCCCCTCTCCTTCCTTCCCCCTTTTCCCAGCTGCAGCAAAGTATGTTCCTTCGCATTAATAGTGCGTGAACCTGTTCTGGGAGGACAGGCAGGACAGCGACACTGGGACTGGGAGAGAAAACGAGATGGCTCTTCAGTCCTAGTGTATGGGTCGCAGGGGGACAGGGCGCCACCCGCCTGCACACCCCAGATAAGGCAGCAGCACTACCTTGTCTTAATAAGGCTGAAAATAAAGGTCGGTGAAAAGAATAGTTTTCTCGGACTCCACAGCCTCCTTGCTCAGCACAAGGATGGGAGTGTGCGCCCTACTACAAGCCTTCCCCTAAACAAAGTTCCGCCAGTCACCCCCTCCACCCCACCTTGGCCACCGCCCGGCCCTGGCCAGGTTGGCTGTTTCTGCTGTGGGCTCTCCTTCCTCCCTTTTCTGTTTGCCAAAGGCCCCAATAAACCAAAGTCCACATCCGGTTTGCCCCCCCACCACTCCTTTTGGCTACAACTACCCTACCAAGACCAGATGGGTGGAAGGAGGGGCTTCAGAGTAGCTCAGGACTTTCAAGGGAGAGATGATGAGGGAAGGGGGAGCCATTAAGCAACTCCCATTCACAGAGCAAGCCGTCTGTGCCGAAGCTTTGTTCCATCAGCACTCCTCCACACAGCCCACCCAGCAGACGTAAAACTACAGACTCGCTGCAGCCTGCTGAGCTCAGAGGCCCTCTTCCTTTTACTAAGACACAGGTCTTCTCTCCTTTCCCTTTGGCTGGTACTCACTCAGGTGTAACACTTCACAGCCTTCCCCAAGCCCACTCCAGCAGTAACAACAGACAAGCAGTAGGAGGTGAGATTTTAATATCATAAATCAGTGTTGGCCCGCCTCTCACTGCCAGGCCCCTCATAGGGCCTCCTATCTTCATGTTGCCTGGAGGGCTGCCTGCAGCCAGGGCTTCCCCTCTCCCCTAGGAAGGATCCAGCACCAGCCTGAGAAGGGAGGCAATAGCAGCTACGGTGGTGGGAGGGAGGGGTCGGGGAGGAGACAGAAGCTTGTGCAGGCGCGTGTGTATATGTACGTAAGTGTAAACACACATAGTGTCAGGTTTACAGACCTTGGCTCAGGGACAGTCTAGGATTGCAGAGGAGGGAGGCCAAGAAGCAGCAAATCTTTTCTTCCTGGCATCTTGGGCTCACCCTATTCTAGGAGTAAGTGGGAAACCCATCCCTGTGTCCCAGCTTTTAGGACAGGAGCCCTTAGGAGTCTGATGGAGTCACAGTTCCAGTCTGTGGGGACACTATGTCTATCTCTTTTTGAAAGCCCTGGAAAGGTGGAAGGTAAAAGAGTAAAGGGAGACAGGTCTCTGCTAGAAGAACTTGACACCTCGGCCATCGCTGATGGAGATAATCTCAGCCTTGTGCTCTTGCTGTAGGGCCTGCAAAGCCCGCAGGAGGGTGGCCTCGTCCAAACCATGGAACTCTGGACAGAAACAGATGGGCAATTAGGGAGATTGAGTTCTTTGGGGGACTGAGGAGAGCAGCCACGCTATGACCCTCAAAGTCAGAGAATGTATATGCCATCTCCACTGCTACAGCCACCACCCTCACTTCCCAGGCACTTCTAGGAGTACAGGGAGGGAGAAAGCCTGAGTCAGCACGAAATGAGTTCAGGCTTATTTCCCCTCCCCGGTTCTCATGGAAACTCAGTCCCCGCAGCCACCTTTCCCCTTTCATCCATTAGTGTCTAATATACAAGGGATACCATTTGTTTTTGAACTACAATGAAAGGACCCTGACTGTCAGCCGTAGGGAGACCAGGGTCCTTGTCACTGACCCTAGTTGCACATTTGTATAAATTAGGAGGAACTTTCCTAACCCAAAGGATACAGCCAGGACCCCTAAACAGGAGACTGTGGAATTCCAATACCAATCACCACGCTTTCCTAGCTGAAAGGGACAAGGCTGGGAGCCAGGGGCCAGCTGAATATCTGAAGATATGGCAAGACACTGCAGGGAGATGTGAGAAGCAGCAGGCAAGCCCTGACAGGCTTGCTCACCTCACCCCCCTGCGGGGGCCCAGCTTGTCAGGGAGCTTGCATTTGGAGGAAGCCTCGAGCTTTGCCCAGCCTGAGTAGTGGGCTGGGCCAGACTTGCAGTGCTGAAGTCACGGGGTGATGGTGGGAACAGCAAGCAGAGGCCTGTGGCAAAGTGGGGGAGAGCATAACAGCCAATAGGTGTAATCTCTGCTGGGATAGCCAAGGTCTGGTAGAGGAAGGTATGTTAGTTACCCCAGCAAAGATGAACTTTTGGTGATTTGGGGATAAGGATCAGAATAAGGAGAAAGAAAAGAGCTAAGAAAATATTTATGCTATATAAAAATTAAAGCATATGTAAATCTTCGGCTGGCCAAAAAACAAAGTATTTAAATGGGTTGGGGGAGATGGCCCAATCTCTTCAGCTGACACCCACAAATCTTGAGCCCACAGTAAGAATAAAGGGTAAAAAAAGCCTGAGTCGGCAAGGAGTAAGATCTCAGACTTAATACTCTGCTCTGGTTTCTCAATTGGCTTCTCCAGCAATAATGAACTTTTCATAGATCATACATGCCCTGGAAAATCTTAGGATACTGCCTTCCAAAAACACACATATATTCAATTAATTAGGGAGTTTTCTTCATGTCAATTCTGGAGGTGACTAGAACCTTTAAAGGTAGATTAAGAACTTCTGGAATTCAGAGGCAGAGAATATAAAAGAGAAGTCTGCTACACAGTGAGTTCAGGACCAGCCTAGACTACAGAGTGAGATCTTGTCTCAAAAATAAAGCCTGAATAGTAAATAAACCAGGATCATAGAAAGCTTTTTGATGACAAAACAGGAAGAAGGAAAAGGCATTACCTTCATCCTCTGTGTCTTCTCCATTGGTCAGTTCATACAAGGTGAACACAGAGTTGTTCTGGCCACTCCTGGAGACCTGTGGACACAAAAAAATGAGCTGAATAAGGAGCAAGAGCCTCCTGGGAGAAGGAAGGCTCACCAGCTTCACCTCTTTCATCCAGGAATGGTATTGATTCCCAAACCCAGCTCAGTGTCACTCTGCAGAGCAGCCCAAACCCACAAACCTACTGGTGCTATATTTGTAAGTGTACACACACACTAGAAACCACTAAACCACAGGTCTTCACGTGTCTGAGGAGTGACCTCTCATTCTGGTTGTCTTCCTGTTCAGGAATGGGTAGTGTGTACTTGTTATATTTAGGTTGTTGACGTTTCCTCCTCTCTACTCTGCCTTGGGAATGTTTGGGGCTTGTGGTAGCTGAAAATCTGGGGGAGACAGTATTCTGTTCCCACACCCACTCCCATTCAGAATGTCTCATTTATGTGGACAGCTCCATAAAGGTAAAGTGAGGGAGGGGCCCAAGGTTTTTTTCTCCCCTTCTTTTCCCCATTTATCTCCTGTGGCCAGAGGCTCCAGCCAACAATAGCACTCATGATTCTCAGCACTGCATTCTCCAAACATGGCCTCATACAGCCTCTGGCCTCCTACTTGCAAAGAAAGGGAGGTTCTGTACAGTCAGAGAAATTGAGTCACTGAACAACGTCTGCGTGGAAGTTCTAGACTTCCTCTTTCTGCCTTCCCCCCATCTTGCCAAGTCTGGATTTGGGAATACCAAGTGTCTCCTGGACACAGATAAAACTGTCCTTCGCCATGGGTCATTGCTTAGTACTTGACAGTAGGATGGTCTCACCCACTGATAAATGAGTTTCCCCCATTCTTCTGGCCTCCGCCACATGATCAGGAAGCTAGACTTGTTCTTATCCAACCACTCGAGGTTCCCTGTAAAACAGATTCTTATGAGGTCATGCTCTAAAAAAAGGGACAAAGAGGCAAATACCAAGGTGGAAGAGAGGAAGAGACTGCTTTTAGAGTGAAAAATTCAATATTTATTTTACTATTACTATCTACAAAGCACTCATTTTCCTTACCCTACTTCTCTTCAGGTTTAGGGCAAAGGTAGAACTATTTCTATTTAAACTGGGGGATAAGATCCAACAATTCAGCCACTTACTGTACAAAACAAGGGACCTTAACCCAGGAGAGAGAAAAAGTTATTAAAGAGAAAAGGCTTGTCCTAATCTGCCCTCAGGAAAAATTAAGTACAACCTGTAATCCCAGCACTTGGAAGTCTGAGGCAGGAGGATTGCTATAGGTTTGAGGCCTGCCTAGGCTACATAGTGAGTTTATGATCAGTCTATCCTACATAGTGAGACCTTGTCTCAAAAAAAAAAAAAAGAAAAAGAAAACAACAACTACAAAAAAAGAAACAAAACAAAAAAATCTAGAAAGAAAAATAAATCTAAGGAACTGAACCCACCTTTCTTCCTCAGTTCTTCTAATACAATCTGGATTGATTCCACAGGAAGCTTCCCTGGTTTAAGGTTAAGGGAATGGCATATCTTAGTTGGGTTGGATAAAAATTCTGGGCCAGTTCCAAGGTAAGAGCCACTCAACTACTTCCTTTCCCTTCCACACACATATATGTAATTTCTGAACAAGACATAAATTACCACTTGCTGAATATTCTGGGAAGGAAGGTTTAAAAAAAAAACCTTCCAAATGGAAGAGCTTTAAAGCTGGTCATGGTAGCACAAGCCTGTAATCCCAGCACTTGCCGTGAGTTCGAGGACAGTCTAAGTGTAACACAGTGAGTGCAGGACCAGCATAGACTACAGAGACCTTGTCTCAAAGATTAAAAAAAAAAAAGGGGGGGGGTGTTGAGCTTTAGAAAAGAGAAGTCCTAGAGGAGTACTACCATTTCTCATCCTGTTTTCTTGCCTTCTTTCAGCCTTTCTCCATAAATGTTTTAGGAATGAATCAAGCAGCAAACCAAATGACCCGCACTTCCTGGAAGGGGTGGGGTGTGTGGAGAAGATTATTAAAGATAGTACTGGGTTCGAGATTTACACCGAGAGGACAGGAGACTCAGAGTCAAAAGGGCTCAGGTTGAAAAGCTTGAGATTTGGCTTCAGAGCAGGTTCTAAGACCCGAACACTCATCACTGCCTAGGACAAGTTTGCTACTGCATCTTGGTAGGCAGGGGGGACGGTAAAAGGCATGCCAGCTACACAAACTCTTTTTTTTTTTTAACCCTAGGTCCGGTCTGAGTAGGAAACCTGCTTACTGCAAGTCAAGAGGGGCGGAGAAGTGAAGTCTAGGCATGTGGAGAAGTGTGGAAGTGTACGTGCGTGGGCTGAGGAGAGCCCGAGGGAGGATACGCTGCAGCTTGACGTTGTTGAAGAGCGGACTCTCTTGCGCCTCCATCACCGTCATGCTGGACTGTTTGTGCAGGCGGCAGAAGGAAAGGACCAGCGAGCACCAGGCGGCCAGCTGCTTCTGCCGAGTGTCCACATTCGGCTGTAACCTGCCGAGCGAAGGGAGTTGGGCGCAGAATTAAGGCGTGCGAGGCGGCACTTGCCCGGGGGCGCGTCTAGGGGAGGAAGTGAGGGACTGAGAATGGCAGCGACGGGTCCTCTTCCCCCTCCCCGAGTGAAGCATGAGAGCCGACCCAGGGCCCCAGAGGGAAGGGAGGCACAGTGGGGCTTCTCGGGGTTTGAGCCTCACGTAAAGAAGGGCGGGAATCGATACTGCCACGGCCACTCGAAGCTCATCGCCATCGTAGCAGCCCAGGAAACCCGGAACCACCAGGAAGGACTTCCGGCCTCCGTTTCCTCACGTCCGGACTTGGGGCACAGCAGAAAGGTTCCGGACCGCTCGGAAAGAAGACCGGAGGCCCCACGGAGGATCGTGCTTTCAGCCAATCCCGTGATATTATCCTAAAAGGCTCTACCTGGTAGAGTTGAGGAGGCGTGGAGCTGTGCTGGTTCAACCTCAGAAAAAGGTATTGAGTCCCCGAAAGCAGCCCAATTGGTTAGTAGACTGCAGACAGAACTCAGGGCTCCAGACCCTCGCCTACATTTGTTTCCATTTGTTGCTCCCTCCCCGCCCCCTCGCGCCCCGCCCCTTAACAGAGTCTCTCTGTAATCTCGGCTGGTCCTGAACCCGCTATGTAGCCCGGGCTGGCCTTGAACTCAAGGCAGACTTTCATCCTCAGCCTCCTTTTTTTTTTTCCTCTTGAGACAGGGTCACGCTCTACAGTCCAGGCTGGTCCAGAACTACCGCAGCTTCCTAAGTGCTAGGGTTACAGGTGTGCACCACCCACCCAGTTTATGCGAGGCCTGGGGCCTTGTGCTTTCTAGGCAAGTGCTTTAACCGTGGAGGTATGCCCGCAGCATTGTCTACACTTCTTTTTTTAAAAAAAAACATTTACGTTAGCGTACTACGGTTAGATCACTTGCCTAACAAGCTGTAGTTCGATTTCCAAGCACCACATAAACCGAATGTGGTAGTGCATGCCTGTCATCCCAGCACTTGGGAGGCTGAAGCAGGAAGGTTGCTGTGAGTAAACATCTGTGTCAATCACCATTTAGTTTAAATTTTCCACGATTCTGCAGTCACCTTGATTCCAGTGTCCAGTGACTCAGCCGTTCCTGGTTGTGCCGCAGCCCCGTGGGAGCACAATTAGTGGCTTGTATCACAAGGGCTGCCTCTGCTTCCAGTGACTCTCAGCTGCGAACCTTCACCTCTCCCACATCCTCACCTTTTTAGTTTTATATCCCAGGATTCCTTCAGTCTTACCTGACTCCTTACCTAGTCTAGACTACCCAGTTCTGTCCCCTTGCCTGCCTACTGGGCAGATCCCAAAACAGAATTATTGTTGTATGCCCGTCCACCCTCACATCCTTTATTTTTTTCTTCATTCCTGAGCTATCAAATGCGAAGGAGATAAGGGGAGTCACCAGAACGTGCTTACTGAGCACTAGGTTCCCTGATTAATCACAATAGTAGGCTCTTAGAACAACACAGTGACATATATTGTTTTTTGCTAACTCCCTGTAACTCTCAATGTAACTATTGAAACTTTTTTCCCCTACAGAATGCCTTTCACTCCTGTTTTATGAGATTGAGGTCAGGTATGTGACCTCCTTAATCTGGCCCTCTCTGTCACCATGTTTGATTCATGCCTCCAAAACTCTCCCCCACTTTTACTCTTCCCTTCCAAGGCATATTTATTAACATATATTTTTTTCCTTTCTAGTTTACTTCAGGACTTTTTTTTTTTTTTTTTTTTTGAGACAGGGTCTTGCTCTATAGCCCAGGCTGGTCTTGAACTCACTATGTAGGCACTGTGTGACCTCAGACTCACAGCAATCCTCCTGCCAAAGCCTCCCAAATGCTGAGTTTACAGGTGTATGCTCTATGCTCAGTTTATGTAATGTTGGGGAATTGAACCCAGGGCCTCGCACGTGCTAGGCAAATTTTTAACTGCTGAGCTATAATCCCAGCCTGTCCAGGGCTTCTCTATTACTTTACGTTTCTCCCTTTCTTTTCCCCAACTCGCCTCTCACAGTACAAATATGTTCAGGTCAACCCTATTAAAAATACAGGTGGGGACTAGAGGAGTAGCACAGTGTTCACGCACTTGCCTAGCAAGCTCAAGACCCTGAGTTTGATTCCACAGCACCACGTAAGCCACGTGTGGCAGCACAGACCTCTAATTCCACCATCCAGAAGGGTATGGCAGGAGGATTGCTGAGTATGAGGTCAGCCTGGGATACATAGTGAGTTTAGGACCAACCTGGACTGCAGAGTGACATCTGTCTTTAAAAAAAATACAGATAGCCCTTGACCCTGCTGTCTCAATTTCCTACCTGTTTTCTAACCTTTCCCTCACTCATAACCATCCTTTGTACACAGTTCCTGGTACATAATGGCCAACAAATATTTGTCAAAAAAGTGGAGAATCGATGCAATTGATATTGCCTTTTCAAAGGCCACCTTTCCCTTTGCCTTCATGACATGGCTGTATCCATTCTGTGGGTGCTTCTCTGATCTTTCTTAGTTTTTTTTTTTTTTTTCACTTTTTAAAGGTGTTTCCTAGGAGTCAAACCCCAACCTTCCTCTTTTTGATGTACCTCTCTCTCAGAGCTCTCATCCATCCAGTGGATTCATGTTGCATTTCTGTGAAGACTCCCAAACCTGTATTTCCAGGTCTAACCTCCCTCTACCGTTATGACTCTCATTTCCAATTCTCCATGGGAACAGTTTGTTCCATGGTTGCTTGTTGTTCTTCCTCCTCATTTTAGTCACCCCTAATTTCTCTCCTTCACTCCCTAAAATCCAAGTCCTGCTGGTTTCCTTCCCTGTTTTTAGTTATATTCCCTAATTTATAATTCTTTTCCATTTTCCCATTCAACACTTCTTTGGCCCATGTCTTCATGTTCTCTTTATTTTGTTTTCTCATTAAATTATTATTGCAATAATTTTCTAAATCACCTCCCTTTCTACAGTCCCCTTGGGGAATGCACTCTGAGTCCTTGTCAGCTACCAATTCTGCAGTTATTCTGTGATGACACCTCCTGGGATCACCCCAGTCAGATATCCCTCTGTGGTGGTTTGCATCTGGAGTGTCCCCCAAATGCCTCATGTTCCTATGGATACTGTGTAGGGTTGGGTGGTGGGGCCTGGCTGGAAGGAGGTGGGTGCTTGGGGCTTGACCTGGCTCATTCTCTCTCTTTGTACTACCATGCTGTAAGGATCTCTGCCCCAGGAACTCTGGTTCCAGCTTTAGCTGTGTCCCCACCATGTGATTCCACCATCTTTGAGCTTCCCACCCACGAAAGGACCGAGACCTTCTGAAACTGTAAGCTACAATAAATCTTTCCTCCCTAAGTTGTGGATGTCGGCTGTTGAGTCATAGGAATGACAAAGTAACTAAGACATCCTCCTTCCACTGTACTTGGATAACTTTGAGTTGTATCTCTCAGCATCTCATACTCATTCCATGTTTTTTGTTTATTTGTACACATATCAACTTCCTTTTTAGATGAAAGTCATTGTGGGCAGAAACCAAACTCTTATCTTTCCAACACAATACACACATATACACACATAGTATCCTTTGTTTTCTTTTTCTTTTTCTTTTTTTTGAGACATGGTCTCACTCTGCAGCCCAGGCTGGTCCTGTACACATAGTATCTTATACCACCAGGCCCCGATGTATATTAATAAAACGCACGGGGGCTCGAAGAATAGCTCAGTGGTTAAAATGCTTGCCAGCAGGCACTAAGTACCTGAATTCGATTCCCCAGCACCACACAAAATGGGCATGATGGTGAGGCTGAGGCAGGAGGATTGCTGTGAGTTTGAGGCCAGCCTAGGCTACACAGTGAGTTCATAAGTAGCCAGGACTACATTAAAAAAATCTTTTAAAAAATGCACAAAGGCTAATATGTATCAAGAAGAGATAGATACATCCCTGGAGAAGATAATTGTATTCATGGAAATAGAGCAAGAATTTATTTCAGCTGAAAATTCACAACCACTGTAGGGAACAGTCTGTCTTTAGACAAATACATGTGTCCTGAGAGAAGTGTCTTTGAAAATAAATGTATGTTCCCAGAAGTGCAGGCATGTATCTATGGAGTAAACAGGCATGCCCCACAGGATGCACTTGGATGTACTCTGGGAGGCAGCTATCTCAACAAGACGGGGCTGAGGGTGCCACGAGGAAACAGGTGTCTCCATAGAGAACGACATTTTTTTAAAAAAATGTTTTGAATGACCTGGCAGCTGTGTCCCAGGGTAGGACTGGAGATGAGGGTTCTCCGGTGAGAACTGGGTCTCATTGTAAAAGAAACTTTGTTTATATTACAGAAATGCAAAAAAGGGCTAGGTAAATGCCTAGAAAGTGGGAAAGTACCTTAACAAAGTATAGTAATACTGCCTGAGGAAGCTGATAGACGGGTCCAGCTAAGTCTTAGTTGTTGCTATAAAAACGACAGTTCTCTGACCCTAGAGTGCAAAGCTGCTCAGCCTTGAAGCCGCTTCCAGAACACATTGATTGGTCTGGTTGTTAGCTTTAGTGGACGCCAGGGGGCAGTATGTGGCCATGCTATAGGCCACGCCTGGGGCCAAAGTAGGATGAAGGCCAGGGGACTGAATGGGGAGTGGTAAACCTATACAGGAAGCCCACACTGCCTTGGGCCTCAGTCCTAAGGTCCTTATGAATAGATTCCTGTTTCTAATCAGGTTCCTCAGGCCCTGGAAATAAGGCCTAAAAAGGGGGAAGGGATGGGCTCCCAGGTAGCCGCCCGTCTGGCAGGAATCACAGCAGAGATTTCTCCCTTGTCCCTCCCCCACACCTCCCCAATCACAGGCCCCCAGCTGCTGTTCAAACCGGAAGGGAGTCTCTTCCTGCTTGTTTCCTGGAGCTGGGTTTGGATAGGAGCAGGAAAGGCCCCTCCCTGGCAGGAAGGAATAAAGGGGATATGGCTTTCATGTGGGGGTGAGGGGCAGGTGAAGTGAAGCCAACAGTGGTGTTATCTAGATTGTTTCTGCTCTGCTCTAAGAAAGACACCCTCACCCCCCTAAAAAGGGCACATTGTACAAAAAAAAATTTTTTTTATTTAAAAAGTTACAGAACTTGTACCATGACCCCACTTGGCTTCCATCTCTCCCAATCCAAGGATTTGCCATGGAAACAGAAGAGGGTAGAGACAGGAGAAGGTCCTGGTAGGGGCAGGGGAGAGGTGTAAGATGCCCATTGAGAAACTCAGGCCACCCTAGGCCTTCGCCTCACTGTCCTTACTCCTCCAAACAACAAGAGTGACGAGAAAGGGAATGAGACAGATAGGGGCTATGATCATGGCCAAGAGCACATCTTCTGGAGGATCAGAGAAGGTGGGCTGCATCAGAGAGCAGTTGGCGAAGTACGTCAGGTGGGCCTCAAAGATGATCCTCTCTGCCCAGGGATTGGGGAAGCCCAGTTTAAAGGTCTCAGCCTCTTCCTCTAAGCAGATCTGAAGGTCACTATAAGGCCTGGGGGCAACAGAGGACTAGAGTGAGTGAAAGGTTTGGCCCAGGGATGGGTGGCCCATGCTCACTTAAGGTCTGCCTGCAAGGAGCAGGCCCAGCTCCTGGCCTGCATGACTCTCCAGCAGTGTTCTACCTGCTAATCATCGTCCAGTTGCACCAGTCGTTTTGGAGATGGTCCATATAAGACTTATACATGTCCCAGCAGTCTTGGACACTAGTCTCATAGCTCACCGCCGTCATGTTACCTGTGGGTACGGGAAGCTGTATAACAACCACACCCAGCCCTCCCTTCAAGCCCTCTCGTGCAGGTGGCCCCTGTCTTCAAACATGAGGATCCTTCTGAAACTTCCACTAATCAGACACTTCTGGCTAAGAGGAGAGTCCTGGCTCTGAAGTTTTATAATGACTTCCATGTGCATAGCACTTCTTATCACAGCGTCCCACCTTTTCTGGAACCTTCCTAACCACCTGTAAGGTAGGCCAGCTCAAAGTCAGCCAGGGGCTTCATGGGATGAAAGAAAGACCACCAGGAATCCCAGAGAGAGAAGAGAGAGGAATTTGGTGGGTAGCAACTGGGGTGGGCCTGCTTTACGGGGGCGGAGAACTCCTTTACGCAGCTGGCTCTCACAGCGTTGGATACCCACCTGCTGGCAGAAAACTACCCGGAGTGGAAAAGGGCTGAGCCTGAGACTCCCGAGGGTTCAAGAAAGCTGTGGGAAGAGAAGGGAGAGCCGGTGATATGGGGGAGGGGTATGAGAAGAGGGGCCTGTTGGAGGAGTGGTGGCTGTCACCCCTGGAGGTTGGCTGTCTTGTAAAAGAAAGGGGAATGACCCATCTCCCGTGGGAGCACGTAGAGCGTCAAGGGCAGAGCAGCCGGCTGCTCCCATCGCCTCCCGGCCCAACGTCGTCCCCTCCCTCCTCACCTGCGCCGCACTTCCCCAACCTCTCCACCGGCCTAGCCTGCACCCCAGTTTTCCCCAAGTGGGAAGCGGCCCGCCGGCGCCCGCCCGGAGGAGGAGCCAGGCGCCGTCCGCAGGACAGCGCTGCCCAACTCGCCGGTGGGCACCGCGCCGGCCTCCGCCGCCAGCCCCTTCCCGCCGGGCCTCCCGCGCCTCCCGCCCGGCCCGGGCCGCTGCGCTCACCGCCCAGCAGGAGTAGGAGGAGGCGGAGCGCTGCGGGCCGCCCCGCGGGGATCGCGGGCAGCTGAGGGCCGCCGGGGGCGCGCTCCGCCCGGAGCCAGGCCATCGCGCCGCGACGAAGCGTGGAGGGGCGGCGGAGCTGAGCCGGGCCGGGCGGGGGCGTCTATATCCCCGGCCGGAGCCGCAGGAAGCCGCGCCGCTTCCTCGGAGGGGCTGGGACCGCTGCGGCCACGTGGGGGGCGGGGGCGACGCCCGGGGCGGCGGGCCGGAGGGGGAGTCGCCGCCGCACCCGCGCCTGGCGCCCGTGGCTCCTCCGCCTCGCCGGCGTTGGCCCCACGATCACGTCCAGCTCACCCTGCGGGGCTGGACAGCTCCCCTCATGTCCCAGAACCGGGATCCATTTCCAGGGCCCGGCCTTGTGGCGCCCAGAACTAGCTGGGAGGGGGGCCCCAACATCATCCGCTCCCTGGAATCTGGTCGCTTCCACCCTTTCAGGGCAAGAGGGGTGGGGACGAGTGACCCGAGAAGAGGGAGGGGGCCTGGAGCTCCCAGGGTCCTTCCTCTCTGCAGCATCCAAGGCTGGCCTGGCCGTGGGAGCGGGGGCGCCTGGAGCTGGGCCTGCAGGCAGAGTTCCTTTTCCCGGGGACACCCGCTGATGTCAGCCTGTCTGTCAAAATCCGGAAGGAAAAGAGCGAGCTGGCCTGACCGAGTTGGGACAAAAAGAGAGGGCGGAGGGAGTGAGGGAAAGGGGAAACCAAGTCGAGTATCCCCCTCTTCAAGGCGCTTTCTAAGGCCTAGACCCACACCTGACATGGGAGCCAAAAGATGGCAGCATTCTCAGGAAGGTGGCCACACTCTTCAGGGCCAATGTTGCAAGAAAGAAAGAAGGAACTTAGGACCTGTCATGCGTGTCACTGCAGCTGTAATCATATACCTGCCTCAAACATTTCATGAGGTAGGTAGATTAATGTTATTAGTGCTGGGGGTTGAACCCAGAATCTTGTGTATATGCTCCTGTGAAGCCCAGGCAATCCTGCCTCAGCCTCCCGAGTGCTGGGATTACAGACATGGTACCGGCACGACCGGTTCTTTATGTGGTGCTGGGGACTCAGGCTCAGGGCCTGACACTTGCCAGGCAAGCACTTTAGCCACCGTGCCATTCCTCCAGCCCCTCTTCTTGGTTCCCGCCTATATAGCCTTAAGGGACCCCTTTGGCTTCTCTTGTGAATCTGCAGTGGGGTGCCATATGTCAAACGGCACTGCAGTCACTCCACACATGCTGATTCCTTTTCTCCTTTCCTAAGGGACTTGCCTAAGGCCCTGCTGCTGGGAAGCCCCAAGACTGAGCTGGGCCTGCAGGACCCTGGCCTTCTGACGCAGGACAGCTGCCTCTGTGTCCTGGCCAGCACAATTCATTAGCCTGAAACGGCCAGGGAGCCCAGGAGCTGGTTTGGCCCCAGTGTTCAACTCCCAGACACACAGCTGTCAGCACCAAACTTTCCTAATTACTCCCAGACACTGACCCTTGGACTGAGTTGCTGCTGTTGTCCCAGTTTACTGATTCCTGCCCACCACAAATTATCTTTCATGATCTCTCTTAAAATCTTCATCTCAGGATCCCAGGCTCTTGCACCATGGCCACAGCCTGTCGCCCTCCTCCGTGGAGAGAATCAAAAAGACTACCTTAGCAATGCATCCATGGTAGAGGGGAGGTAGCTGAAGCCCTCCTGGTAACCATCATTCCTGCAGTGATGCAGGGCACAGCCAAGTAGTCCCAACACTTTGGGAGGCTAAGGCAGAAGGATCAGGAGCCTTTGGGCAGCCCTGGGCAACTTAGTGAGACCCTGTCTTGAATAAAGCAATAAAAAGGGACCTAAGGGTGTAGCTCAGTGCAAAAAGCCTTATGTTCAATCCCCAGTACCACAAAAAGAGAGAGTTTCGGCTAGGAACCAAATCTACCCTTTCCTTCCTACTCAGGATGTCTCTTTCCTAGCAGGGAGCATCTTCAAGAGGGAAGTTTCTGGCTGATAAGCTTTGAAGAGGCACTAGAAAGGGCAGATCAAGCCACTTCCACCGGGAGGGACCAGAAACACACTAGCCCAGGTTAGGACTGGGTAAGGATAAATCTTGAAGGTATCACAAGCAAATGTCGGGTTTTAAATAAGGCAGTATAGGGCGAGGGATGTAGCTCAGCGGGGTTTCCGAAGGACAGCTTAGGATAATCATTGTTCCTGAACTTAGGAGTCCAAACCGTCCAGTAGGAAAATCTGGGAATTTTCTTTCTTAGTGATTTTTCTCTTCATATTTTTCCTTTCTTGTGAGTGTTTTTACTGATCCTCAAAAGCTTCCTGGTAGTAGAGGCCTGCTTTCGGGAGACCTTGGAACTGAACAGGAACTTAAGACTTGGTTTTCCTCTTCCAAGAGAACATGATCCTAGTCCCATGACCTGCAGCAAAGGGAAGAGAAGTGCTTAATTATGGATGGAGACTGGTTTCTTCATGGGAAGTCCTTTGTCTTCTAACCCTCAGGGTCATTTCCTTCATTTTCTAAGCCCACTTCTGCTTTTGCTACCAATGATTGCTCTTTTAATGAAAGAAAATAGGGAAGATAAACTTTGTGGAAAGGGAAAGAGGATGTGTGTGGGTAGGTAAAAGGGTGGAAGTGGGAAAGGAAGTAAAAATGATTGAGATGTGATATGTAAATGAACCAATTTCTCAAGCTGAATTTTTTGTATCACAACATACTAACAAAATAATTAAAAAGATGAAACTATATCATAAAAATAAAATATGCTCTTTACTTTTTAAAAGCAGGTTCTTCTTCCTCTTGCAATCCATGCTGGTCCTGAGTTCACTGGATAGCCTAGACTGGCCTTGAACTCGCAATAATACTCCTGCCTCAGCCTCCCAAGTGCTGGGATTACAGGTGTATGCCACCATACCCAGTTTATGTAGTTCAGGAGAATCAAACTCAAGACCTTGAGCTTGCTAGGCAAGATCTCTAACTGCTGTGCTATTTCTCCAGCCCAAAATATGCTATTTAAGTACCTGAGTTTGATTCTCCAGCAACACATAAGCCAGGTGCTGCTGTGGTGGTGCACAGCTGTAATCCCACCACTCAGGAGGCTGAGGCAGGAGGATTACCATGAGGCCAAGGCCAGCCTGGGCTCCATAGTGAGTTCAGGACCAACCTAGGCTACAAACAGACCCTGTCTCAAAAAAAAAAGAAAGAAAAGAATTATAATTAAAATGCAAATAATGCATGATTATATGCTATTTACAAAATACAGAAAATCTTATATCTCTACTCTATCCTTTGGATTAAAAAAATAAATGGGATTTGAAATCCCAAGTTCAGTGAATTTTTACATGTAATATGTCTTGATGTTTTTCTATAACAGTTCATATAGATATGCCTTTTTCCTTTTCTTTGTACTGGAAATTGACCCCAGGGCCTTTCCACTTGCCTACCTCCCCAGCCCTATTTTCTTTATTTTGAGACACAGTCTTGCTAAGGTGCTAAGATGCCTGGGCTAGGATCAAACTTGTAATTCTCCTGATTCAGGCTCCCAGAGTGCTGGGATTACACATGTGTACCAACATGCCCGGCCTTTTTCTCATATTCAGTAAGATCTACTTTTTGAGGTTCTTAATATTCCCTTGTTCCTCTGCACCCATCCTACACTCCACCCTTCAGTGCTTTCGAAAAGAAGGATCTGGTCCAGCTGGACACTGTCATGAGATCTCTTGCTCTGTTGTAGATTGATTCCTTCTGAGCAGGAATCTTTCTGTCATATAAGTTTCCCTTACTGTTTTATGCCAAGGGCCATCCTGCCTGGCACAGGGGAAGAGGTGACCCAGTGATTTGAAGTAGTGCCATCTCTCCTTTTCAACTTCCCTCCCTCTCCCCGGCAACACCCCGAAGCCAGAACACAGAAGGGAGCAAAAACCACCAGGGACCTCCTACACCATTAAGTTCTATGTGTAGCATCCTGCTATTAGTTCACACTTCCTGGCCTCTTCCCAGATGTCTGCAAAATAGATCCTAAGAGAAGATCTGGGGCGGGGATCGGGAGAAGAGTCAGGGTCAGAAAAGCCAGAAGTTCTGACTTCCAAACCAGAGAAAGGAGACAAACTTCAGAGGAAAGGGAGGCAGCAGGGAGGACCAGAAGAATCTTAGCTTTGAAGCCAGCAGGCTAAGGGAGGGAAGACAAAAGTGTGACACAACTGCTGTGTCTCCCCAGCCTCCTCAGCTCCAGAATGACGGCACACCTGGTGGTCTGAGGAGCCCAACTGTCTCTCAGAGGGAAAAAGCAGAAAAATACTCCTGAGTTGATTAAAAAGCAAAGGAAATGGTCATTGTTTTCTTCTTTGATTCCTGGCAACTTAGTAGCAGCTACTGTTTACTGAACAGTTGCTATATACTGCAGTGTATGTGCGTTGGCATGTGTGCCAAGTGCTTTATAAATATTCTCTGTGAGTGCACATGTGCATATGTGCCTCTGTGTGCGTGTGTGTGTGTGTGTTGCTGGTGAATAAACCTGGGGTTTTGCACAAGATAGGTGAGTTCTCTACCACTGAGCTCCACTCCCAGCTCCTTTACAGACATGCTTAAAACCTTGACCCCATAACATTATTATAATGATGAGTTACTTTTCTCCATGGGTGAAATGGGGAAATGAGTAGTTTAATGTTCCAGAGCTGGTAATGGACAGAGCCAGGATTTGAATGAACCCTGGATGGCTTGATGCTAAGACTCATATCTTAGGCATCATGATTTTTAACCTCTCTTTTACTCTAGATCAGAATACTGATTCCTTACTAGGTTCTTTTTGTTGGGAGGAGGAGGCTGAGAATTAAACCCAGAGTCTTCACCCACTAGCATGTGCTGTACTTAGGTACTCTCCAGCTCTCCTTAAAGAGTCTTGAAAGGAAGAGAAAGGATAATTTCTTCCAGGACCAGATGGATTCCTCCAGAAATAAGAAGATTCAAACCTTCTCCTTCTTTCCTCTCTGACCCAGGCTGGACCATGACATCACATAGCAGAGGGTGTTTTTCTAAAAAGAACCCAGACCACATTTATAAGAATGACACTCAGACAGCATGACTGGGAAGGACCATGGCCAGATGACCACAGCACCCACCCAGCCGTGCTGAGAACATAGCTAGTCCCTTTGCACTTGGGGCTGAGTCATGGTTACTGTCAAGGGCCAGTGCGAGATGCCTCCCTTCTCCTGTTCTTCAGGAGCTGTCCTGTAAAACACTTCCCAGGAATGATATACCTTGTCCCAGCACCCCAGGAGCCTGCTTGTTGTATAACATGGGTGGATTTGCCAAGCCTGAGGATTTATTTATCAAATCTAAGGATGGCATGTAGTATGCTCAGTGCTTCAGATAAACTGTTTTATTTAAAACTCAGAACTTGGGCTGGAGGAATGGCTGAGTGGTTAGACTGCTTGCCTAGCAAATACTAAGTACCTGAGTTTGACTCCCCAGCACCACGTAAGCCAGGTGTGGTGGCACAGGCCTGTAATCCCAGCACTCAGGAGGCTGAGGCTGTGAGTTAGCCTGGGTTATAGAGTGAGATCCAGTCTCAAAAAATAAAGAAAGAAAGAAAGAAAAAGAAATCTCAGAACTCTATTAAATTAGATATCATAGAAACCCCAATTTACAGACAAGGAAACTGAGCCTCGGAAAGATTAAATAACTTGTCTGCTACCATTGCCAGATATTCAGTCTCTCTCTTTTGAGACAGGATTTTTTTTTTTGAGACCGGGTCTCGCTTTGTAGCCCAGGCTGGTCTTGAACTCATTATGGAAACCAGGATGACCTTGGACTCAAGGCAATCTTCCTGCCTCAGCCTCCCAAGTCTGGGATCACAGGCATATACCATTACACCCAGCGTTATGTGGTGCTAGGCAAGCACTCTAACTCAACCTTATAGGCAGTATCTTTTTACATCCTTTCCCCTACTTAGGATCTTCATGAGTAGGGTGCAGTAGTGCATGCCTATAATCCCAGCTACTCAGGAGCCTGAAACAGAAGAATCTTAAGTTTGAGACCAGCCTTGATAAGTTGGTGAAACCTCATATCCAGGGTTAGAATTTAGTGACAGAGCATCCCCGGCCCCAATCCCCAGTCTACAAAAATAAATAATTCACTAGACGCAGAAATTAGCCCACTTAATGTATATTATTATTGCATATTGCTTTCAAGGTTAAGAGCACATACTTTTGAGTCAAGTACACACTTGAATCCCAGCCCCATTGCTTATTTAGCTGTCTGTGACTTTGTACGAATTATCTACCTCCTCTGAGCTTGCTTATTACCTGCAAAGTGGGATTCCTAATGTATATTTCACTAAGTGGTACAGATAATGCAGGGGAAGTATTTACCCAATACCTACTTCTCAGTAAGCATGAAATACACAGAAATTACTATTGTAATGTATAATACATATACTTATGACAACTGTGTTTCCAAGGTATTTTAGGACCTTTCTAGTTTCATACTTTTGTTCATTATACAACACTCCTGTTGAAAAGAATGCAGTTTTATAAGTCAAACAGATATAGCCTACGTTTGAATTCTAGCTACTCTTTTCTTTTTTGAAAGAGAAACAGGGTCTCACTCTGTAGCCCAGGCTGGTCCTGAACTCACTGGTGTAGTCCAGGCTGGCTTTGGACTCAGGACAGTCTTTCCTGCCTAAGCCTCCCAAGTGCTGGGATGACAGGTGTGCGCCACCATGCCCAGCTTTATGTGGTGCTGGGGAATGGAACTCAGGGCCTTGTGTTTGCAAAGCAAGCACTTTAACCGCTGTGCCATTCTTCCAACCCCTAAATTCTAGCTCATCTTATTGCTGCCACATAGCCATGAGCGATGCTGACAATTTCTCCAGATTCAGTATTTTTTTCTGCAATATGGGGATAATAATACCTACCTTTCATACATCTTGCAAGGATTACATGGATTTGCATCCATTGCAACATCTAGTGATTATTTGGATGTCAAATGCAATTTGTTAAACGTGGATTTTTGAGGCAAGGCCCCACTCTAGTCCAGTCTGGTCCTGAACTCACTATGGAGCCTCAGAAAGATGAAATAACTTGTCTAAGTTTGTGCAGCTAACATTGCCAGATATTCAGGTCTCTCTCTCTCCCTCCCTCCCTCTCTTTTTTGAGACAGGATCCTGCTCTATAGGCCTTGACCATATAGCAGTCCTCCTGCTTCAATCTCCCTAGTGCTGGTATTATAGATATGTGCCACCACTCCTGGTTATGTGGTGCTGGGGAAACGAGTTCCTTTCACTTTCTAGACAAGCATTCTAGCTATGCCCTGAGCCCTACATATATGAATAAATGAATTTCAAAATAAATTTGTATATTAAAATGTTATTATATGAATTTTATAAGGAAATATATACATGAATATATAAATAATGAATAAATAAATTTATTTTTGCTCCTCTACATATAGGATCAAGGGTATATAATCTCTTCATGTACATATTGTGAGTAGCATGGCCACTACCTTGCTCTGAATGGTCTCTATAGCCCAGTGTCCCACCCTAACCACAGTGGGGTTAGACCATCAGCATTCTAGGACTCTGCTGACAAGCCAGGGAAGAGAGAAGAGGAAGTCACCAACTTGAAGAGAATTCCCCTTTCTTGCCTGGCTAAGATTTGTTTTTCTTTTACACAGACTGTTCTCTGCTGATAGGAAGGTCTGTGGACTCTCCAGCTTTGATTGGTGCCTCTAGCACGAAGGAAGGAAGGAGCCCTTTAATTTTCAGGAGCTATTTTCCTCTAGACTCTCAGTTTAGAGTCCCAAACACATTTTCCCTTCTGGCACCACTGGTGAGAGCAGAAAGCCATGGACAGAATCCAGAATCATGATGTCAGAGCTGGAAGCCCTCGGAGAAGGGTGGAGGTATAGTGGGGTAGTTCAAAGGAAGGGATGAAGAAGCAAGATGACGGGCACAAATCACGGCCATATCAGTTACTGGCTACGCGATGTGGAGACAGTTCTAGAATCGGTTAAAGCTCTTCTCTCTGCCTATAATCCCAGCACTCAGGAGGGTGAGGCAGGAGGATTGCTGTGAGTTTGAGGCCATGTTGGGCTCCATAGTGAGTTCAGGACCAGCCTGGGCCACAGAGGGAGACCCTGTCTCTAGAAACAAAACAAAAGAAAACCCCCTGCTTTCCTCCACTGTAAAATAAGACTAAGAAAATTCCTGATTTTACGTGAAATGAGCTGATCCCTATAAAAAGCACTTAGCATCATGCCGGGCACGAAGTGAACACAGGATTTGTAGGATGCTATCTTATTTATTTATTTAGTTCTGGCGTTTCACTTTTATAGTCAAGGACTGTGAGGGCCAGAAAGGAAGCATAGCTCATTAGCTGTCCACCAGGCCAGGGCGAGGGCTGTGCCAAAGGCGTGTCCTGAGGGATCAGTGCCCGGCATTAACTGTGCTGAACAGAGAGAGTGAGAGTGGGCACTGCCGCCCTAGCTGTGGGGCTGGAGCTCTTTGAGTGTGCACAAATCGAGGCATGAATCGCATACAAGTAATCCCTCCAAAGAGGAAGTCCCTTCCTGCTGGGATTATTTATTTTGTAATTAACAAAGGCCAAGGAAGCCTTGTCTAATATTTTGGCTTGGAGCTCACAGTTTAAACTTCTAACAGCCATGGACAAGGGTTTATTGTGGGCCTGTCCCTACTTGTTGAATTGAACGGATTATTATGATCCTTAAGCACTCAGGGGTCAGGCCGAGAGCTAGTTTTCTGAGATCAGAGGCCAAAGTGTCTAGGAGCGGAGAGCCTTCGAGAATGGAGCTATGTTTCCAGGCTCCATAATGTCCAAACCTTAACTTGCTTTGGAGCTGCATTTGCCTCTTAAGTGTTCAGGGAGGGTTCTGGCACTTCCACTGGCCCCACCAAGTCCTGGCCATCAGCCCAAGTTTCTGGTGACCTTTGTGCAGGCATGTACATTGTGCTTTGCTGCGTTTTCTTGTTTGTTTCCCCCAGGCAGGGTGGCCTTCCCTGCTTCTGGGTGGGAACTCAGGGGAAGGGAGGAAGGTTTGCTCCCATCTCGCAGCTGTGTTTACACTTCCCTGTCAGGGACCATCTGGGGCCCAATCTTTTCTTAGTTTGTGTCCCCTCCAAGAGGTGCTATTTGATATCCCTGTGGGCTTTTGGAGGGAGAGGCAGAATGGGCCAATGGGGCACCATCTGAAAGCACAGAAGAGGGTGAAAAGTAGTGCCAAAAGCCCTCCCGAGTTCTGGGAAGCATCATTTCTTTCTCCTTCTACCAGTAGCCTGAGGACCAGCAGGGAATGAAAATACACTTAGAACTCACCTCCCCTAGGAAGGACTGCAACACACAGCAAGTCGTTGCCAGTCAGAGTTGAACAAAATGTTGCTGTGTGAAGGGTATAGGAGTCTACAGAGCAGGAAGGCTTCCCTTAGGCTTTCTTGAGGCCAGTGGTCAGAGATACAGCATGCTAAAGCCAATAAGATTATGCTAACCGACAAGCAAATTGAAAAAGATTTAACAAAACAGTCAAGTAAATAATGCTGTTCTCCAGGGAGCAAGTTGAGCTGGTATTAATCAGTATACTAGTGTTGCCAGACTCTGGGCCAAGCCCCGGAGAACAGCTGCCAAGGCAAATCAGGCATTAAGTTTCAGAAATTAAGCACATAATTTTATTTTATTTTATTTTATTTTGCAACAGGGGACTTTCGGAGAAAGAACTAGCCCTATTAGACCACGCAGCACACTTTGTTCAGTTTCTTTCAGCCCCAGAGGCCTCCAATTAAAGAGCAAGATGAGTAGCGAGAAGCCAAGAGTGACACAGTTATAACTTTCTTCCATGAGCTGCTTGGAGGTGGGGCTGGGAGGAATGGGGCAGGGGTGATGGTTCTGTTTTTCAAAGGTCCAGTTGCTGACCACTTGCCAGCAGTTTTTCTACGAATTTACAGGACAAAGACCTGAAGGGCTGGAAAAGAAGAGATGCGGAGCAAGAGCTAGCCAAAGGCTGGCTGCTAGTCTCAGGCAACATGGTCAGTTGAGGAAGCCTGGCCAGAGGGAAAACTCTGTCAGCGCAGCAAGGTCGAAGTACTGGCAAGGAAGTTCCCTCCACCAAGAGCCTCCCACTTCCTGACCATGTGGAAAGTTGTTCCTATGCTCCATCAGTGAATGGGGATTACTAAACTCTGTGTTTAATTCTATGACAAGTGTTGGGGTAGATATGACAGAGGTGTACAGCGTGGCAGTGAGGGGAAAGGCCAAGGGTAGTGGGAAGTGTCCAGCAGGGTGGGAAGGCTTAGGAGAAGTAGGACTCTCCCTGGGAGATATCACTCTCTTCCTTAGCCTTTCAAACTGTTCCTGTAACCATACTCTGTTATCTCAAAATGCCTTTGTGTCTCTGTTTTCCTTACTTCACACACTCTCCTGAGGCAAGATTGTCTATTCCCATGGTTTCAGTTACCATCACTATGTTGACAGTTTCCAAGTCTCCCACTAGTCTTTCTCCTGATTCCTGATAGTCGGATTTTCTGAACATCTCTCCTTTGATCAGTGGTCCGCAGCCTTCTTGGCACCAGGGACTAGTTTTATGGAAGACAATTTTTCCATGGATGAGGGGTTGGTGCCAGGAGAGAATAGTGCTAAGGCCACAGCCTCAGCTCCAGGCATTCAATTCTCTTGAAGAACATACAACCTAGATCCCTCATGTGCACTGTTCATAGTAGGGTTTGCACTCCGGTGGGAATCTCATGGCCCAGTTGATCTGACAGGAGGGAGAGCTCAAGCGGAAATACAGTTTGGGGGGGGGCGGATGCTGGGGAGGCACTGTCAATAAAGGCAAAGCTTTGTATGCTGGCCTTCTCTTCACTTCCTGCTGTGTAGCCTGCTTCCTACTACTCCAGTGGCCTGGGTGTTGGTGACTCCTGCTAGATAACACACACTCTCTCTTTCAACAATTATAATGCAGTGCAATGGTTCTCAAACTTGGCTACATGCTACAATTACCTCCAACACTTTTAGAACTCTTGAAGCTCAGGCCAGATCAATTAATTAGACTTTTAGGATGTGAGAGGCAAGCCTCGATAATTATTTGAGTTTCCTAGGTGATTTTAGTATGGCCCAAGTTTGCAAATAATTTATCTAGAAAGCAAGGAAAATGGGAAGAAACATCATTGCAAGTTGTAAGTGCAGTAGGGCCTAGTGGCTCATGTCTATGATCCCAGTGTTTGGGGCCAGGAGGATCAGCCTGACCAATGTAGCGAGACCTTGTCTCAAAATAACAAGCATAAAAAGAAGCTGAGCCTGGGGACTCAGGCCTGTAATCCCAACACTCTGAGAGGCTGAGGCAGAAGCATCCCAAGTTTAATCCCAACTTGAGCATTTTAACAACTCATTAAGATCCTGTCTCAAAAGATTTGTGGTCCAGGCTGGTCCTGAACTCACAGCAATCATCCTGCCTCAGCCTCCCAATTGTTGGGATAACAGGTACACCCCACCACATCCAGTTTTTGTAGTGTTAGGGTACTCAAACTCAGGGCCTTGCATTTGCTAGGCAAGCACCCTAACTGTGGTGCTGTTCCTCCGGCACCCCATCTCTGCCCCATCTCAAAATAAATTTTAAAAAATGGGCTGGAGATGTAGCTCAGTGTGGTCCCATTACCAAACTCCTGAGCTCAATCCCTATGGAAAATAAAGTAAGCACAAGAAAAAAGGTAAAGGAATGTTTACCTTGATTGACAGTTAAGCAAGAGAACAGTAAAGCCAATTGTGTGTACATGTGTGCATAGTATTAAGGACTGAATTAACTCACGGCCTTCACTCTTAGCTACATCTCCTTCCAATTTATTTTTGAATGTGAGACAGAGTGTCGCTAAATTACTAAATTGCCTAGTCTGGGTCAAACTTGCAGTCTTCCTGCCTCAGCCTCCTGGAGTTCTGGATGACAGGCCTGTGCCAGCATAAGAGAAAGAATGGTAAATCTGGAATCTAGAACTGAGTGTAAGACCTCAAAGAGCAATTTTTTTTTTTTTTTTTAAGACAAGGTCTTGCTCTGTAGCCAGACTGGTCCTAAACTCACTGGTATATCCCAGGCTGGCCTTGGATTCAGGATAATCTGCTAGCCTCAGCACCACTCTGCCAGTGCTGGGATTACAGGTGTGTGCCACCGTGCACAGCTTTATGTGATGCTGGGAAATCGAACTCAGGGCCTTGCACTTGCAAGGCAAGTGCTTTAATAACTGTGCCATTCCTCCAGCCTCTCAAAGAATAATTTTATGTCTTCCCATTCAACTCCTTTTTCTCAGAGGAGCCTGGTATGTAAAGCTGATGTCTCTCCTACCTACTACATAGAGTTTTCATAAAATTCTTTGAAAAAATTGACATTGTAGGAATTTATAATTGAACACTTTGAGACAAAATCAAGTTAACATTATTTGTATATTATTATTAATAGTAGTATTATGGTACTGGAAATCAAACCCAGGTGCACACTATCATTAAGCTCCATCTTCAGCCCTTTTTATTTTGAGACAGAGTTCTCATTAAATTGCAAGATGGGACTTGAATTTGTAATTCTCTTGCCTTACCTTTTCAAGTGCTGGGTTTACAGATGTTTGCCACTACTCCTGATAAGTTATTTTTTAGCTTTAAATTTTGAATAATTTTAGATTTATAAGAAGTTGCAAAGGCGGTATAAAATTCCTGTATATCCTTTATTCAATTTCCTCAAGGAAATGATCAGACAAGGAATAAATATTAGTAAAAATACAATATTACCTACAGATCTTACTACATTTCCTCAAATTTCCCCACTAGTGACCTTCTTCTAGGCCAGGATTTAATATCCAAGATCACAAATGGTGCTTGGTTGTCGTCCATCCTCCATCTCCTCCAGTCTGGGACTATTCCTCATCCTTTATTTTTTTATGAGCTTGACACTTCTGAAGACACTAGTCAATTATTTTGTACATTGCCCCTCCTTTTAGATTTTGTGCAGTAATTCATTATTATTAAATTCAGTTTATCAACTGAATTTTATACCCTTCTTAGTGCACCATATTGAGCAGTATCTGCTAAGAATATCTCCCATTGCTAACATTAATTTGGATGTTTAGTTAGTGTTCTGCCAGATTTCTCACCTGTAAAGTTTCCTTCATAAAAAAAAATTTTTTGAAACAGGGTCTTGCTCTGTAGTCCAGGCTGGTCCTCTACTCACTGTGTAGCCCAGACTGGCTGAGAACTCATGGCAATTCTCCAGCCTCAGCCACCCAAGTACTGGGATTACAGACATGGACCAGTAGGCCCAGTTTATGTGGTACTGGGAATCAAATTCAAGGCCTTGTGGTTTAACCACTGTGCTGGGCCTCTGGCCCTCCCTTCCTATTAAGCACCTTGTGGGAACACATATTGATATAAGGCTATACTTTGGAATTTAAGTTACTGAGGAACTAGTCACAGAAATAGGTAAATCAGGAGTAAATAAGACGTTAGAGCCCACAGACAGGCGTTGCGGAATTGACAGGTGTGAGGCAACAGTGTAAGGGTTTCGAGGTGGGCCTGGTCAATCGCTAAAGTGAGATAGTGCTTGTCACCAGCATGGGAGGCTGGCGCACTATCCGATAAGGTCCTCAAGAATGTATCAGTGATTCTCCAAGGGTTCCCCCAGTCCTTCCTCTCCAATGATAACGCCACCTTGAAAACGATCGGGTTTGGCCTGCATCGCCCCGGTCAGAGGGCAGTATTGGCGCTAAAACACGGACGTGCGAAGAAAGAAACGCAGGAAGCCAGCCGCACGGCACGCGGCTCAACGCGCAAGCGCCTGCAGGGGCCAAGGGGCGGGGCCGCGGCGCGGGGGCGGGGCCGCGGCGCGGGGGCGGGGCCGCGGCGCGCAGGCGTCCTGGCGGCTGGTCCCTGCGGCTCGGGATGGAGGGTGAGTGAGTAAACAAGCCCGGCTGGGCGGTGGGGCCGGGCCTTGGCACATGGCCGCCTGGGCCCGAGGAATGAAGAGGCGGAGGGATTCGGGAACTGGGAGGAAGCCGAGGGATGCACCGCCTGCCTGGCCGTGGGGAAGGGGGCGCCGCTCCTTGTGCCGAGGTCAGGGTGACGGCGGACGCCCCGGCGAAAGAGCTGCCAGCGAGGACCGGGTCTGAGGCTGGCAGGGCTGTGTGCCTAGGAGGAGGAGCGGCGGGGGCGGGCCTGGGGATGGGGAATCCCGCCGGAGGGCGGGGTGGTCGAGTGGGCGGGAGCCCCAGCGCCGAGAGGGCATGAGTGGATTGTGGCATCTGCGTGTGTGCGTGCGTGCGTGGGTGCGTGTTGGGGGTGGGGAGACGGGCTAAGTGAGATGGGCTCCCCGAGACCTGGCGCTCTGCGGCGGGACTGCCAGAGACCGAGGGCTGAGCTTGTTGAAGAAGTATGTTGAAGAAGGGGTAGCATTAAAAACACAAAACAGGGCCGGAACTAGGTGACATGAGTGAGGTTCCTAACGCTTAAAGCGTAAGGAAGTAGTGACTCCCAGCCTTGCAAGTGCCAAGCGAGCGCCTCCTTACTTTTTGTGGCCCAGGCGCCTCACTTGACTCACCCCAGTCCTAGCCCTGAGTGAAAAGCTTCACCTCCAGACTTGGTCTGGCGTCCGTCATCGCCCCCCTCCCGTCCCCCTGTCCCCCCAGTTCTTCAGAGGATCAGATGATGTAAACGAAAGTGCGTTCAAGGGCAAGGTGTTATGTTTGGGACAGACCTGTTAGAAAATGTAGGACAAAGTTTGTTACTGCAAAAAAAAAAAAAAAGTGATGAGCGAGAGATTATTTTCTGGGAAAGAGATGCAGAAGGATGCCAATACCACCGGGTAGATTTTGGATGGATGAAATGAAGTTTTCTAAGTGGAGTAGCCCAGGTATTGGGCCTAGGAGTTGGGCAAAAGAGCCAAGAGATGGAACAATTGGATGTGCTCAAGAATGGCGTTGAAAGTTTCTCTAGTTTTGCTACCTTGATGCCTCTGAATAGAAAACTCCCCTACCCAGTGATTTTAAGATAAGGAGACTGGTATTGAATGAAGTTTCCAGCCTCAGAAGGTGCCTGACCGATCAGGGTTTCTGTGAGAGATGGCCTATATTCAGCCTTGGAGACCTCATGTGTGCCATTGGTAAAAGATGACCAAAGGAGTACATAGGAGACTGAAGATATTAGGAAATAAGCACTTGAAACACACACAAAACACATGCAGTACAGAAGAAAGGACCATTTGTAAAAATGCAAATAATACTACCAGTGTCAGGATCTATGCTTACTTGTGTATTACAGTCTGAGTCCACTCTCCAGAGCAGCTATGTTTGTTTCTTATATTCACTGATTACCTTAAGCACCTAAAATAGTGTCTGGCGTGTAGTAAATACTCAGTACATATTTGTAAAGTGAATAGTGAAAATTTTCTGGGACTGGAAGTTGGATGATGTGGATCCTAGTTATGCCACTAAAAAAGTACTTGCAGGCCGATCGTATAACTTGACGTTAAAGGACAACTTACTTTATTTGTGGAACTGGGAATTTAACCCAGGGCCTTTGTGCTAAACTACTCCCCCCAGCCCTTTTTAATTTTTTTCTTTTTAAGATAGAATCTTATTAAGGCATGGGTTGCCTAGGCTGGAACTTGCAGGGCTTCTGCCTCAGCGTCCTTCAGTTTGTGCAGCACCACAGCCAGTTTGAGGTACAACTTTAAAACTCCAGTGTAAATGACTTCTTCATTAAGGTGGTTATAATAATACCCTTTGAAACAGCTCTAGAACCAGTGACCAGAAATTTTGTGCTCAGGAAGATTTGTGAGAAGGAAAAAAAAAGGGCTGAGGATGTGGAGTTGGAGATATAGCTTAGTGGTGGATAAATTATCTAAGATGTGTGACCCTGGATTCAATTGCCAGTTGCCAGTACCACACACACACACACAGAAATAGCATCAGATTTGTTTCTCTAATAATTACCTTTGAATTAGTATTCCTTTTTTAAAAAGGTATTAAATCTGGGCTGGAGCAGTAGCACACCAAGTAAAGCACTTGCCTAGCAAGCACAAGTACCTGGATTTTATTACCCAGTACCACTTAAACTGCATGTAGTGACATACACCTGTAATCCTAGCACTCAGGAGGCTGAGGCAGGAGGATGGCTGGGAGTTCAAGTCCAGCCTGGACTATAGGGTGAGACCCTGCATCAAAAAAATAAATAAATAAAAAATAAAAAAGGTATAAAATCCAAGGGCTGAAGTGTATCTCAGTGGTAGAGCACTTCCTCCCATTCGTAAATCTCTGAGTTCAGTCCGAAGCACCAAATATGTAACTTACCTGTTTTAATTCAATTTGAAACCTGGCTTTTTTAGTCCTGTAGGTAACAATTCCTGCTGTTCGTTTTTTTTTTAATGTGACACTATTTATTTAAATTCAAGAAAAGTTTTTAGCATTCTAAAAATAACAGGGACTGGAGGAATGGCTCATCGTTTAAAGCGCTTGTCTAGCAAGCACTGAGTACTTGAGTTCATTCCCCAACACCGCATATGCCAGGGGTAATCTCACCACTCAGGAGGCTGAGGCAAGAGGATCGCCAGGAGTCCAAGGACAGCCTGGGCTCCATAGTGAGACCCTGTTTCAAAATAAATAAATAGCATGGGAGTCATTTTAAAAAATAGCAGTGTTGCAAATTTTGTTTTATAGTATGGATGGTTCTTGAACTTCCATTGATGCAGTGACCCTTGCTGACAATGAAGAGTTCTAAGTTTGCTTAAAACAGTTTAAATCTACACTTCAAAACAAAAACAAAACAAATAAAAGCAAATCCAAACAGTACTCATGCCAGCCCACCCCCTTTTCCACAGCTGAGATCAGCAGCAGGATGCTATGTCATTGTGTACAAAACAACACAGCTGGGAGCTAAGTGGATGCCCATGGCAGGCCCATGTCCAGGTCCAGCCTCGCATGCACAGGCCCTGAGCTTCGGTCCCTCCAAAAGCACCTGCCCCCATAGTTTCAGTGCCATATAAGGAACAGAGTTTGTCTTGTTTGCTCTTTTTATAAACTACAGATATGTACAGTTGACAGCTCAGGATTTCTAGCTAATAATCACTTACTCAACACTGCCTGACAAATTAAAACAAAAATGCCAGAAATATCTCCAAATGCCTTGTCACCAGGACTTTTCTATGTAGTCCAGGCTAGTCCCCAACTTGTTATATATCTCAGGCTGGACTAGAGTTTACAGCAGTCCTCCTACCCCAGTCTCCTGCGTGCTGGGATTACAGGCATGTGCTACCATGCCTGGTTTATGTGGGCCTGGGGAATCGAACTTAAAACTTTGCATTTGCTAGTCAAGCACTCTAACCCCTATGCTATTCCTCCATCCCTAAATGGGATATTTTTAGAGTTTATCTTCACTGTATAAATGAACGTAGAGGCACCTGAATACTTAACTGGAATGTAAGTTCTGTTTTGCATGCATGTAACTACAAGATTGATCTAATAAAAATATGTAGTATTTTTGTGTGTCATTTCTTTGCTCAAGATATCATGAATCATTTTTCTCCTTTTGTTGGGGGTGATGACTGCTGAGTGTGTGTGTTTCAATTCTATGATAGTTATTGGTTAGGACCAAGTTGCTGTGACATTTTATTTATTTATTTATTTAAAGACAGTCTCACTCAGTAGCCCAAGGCTGGTCCTGAACTTGCTGTGTATCCCAGGCTAGCCTAGAATTTACAGCAATCCTCCTGCCAAAGGCCCCTGAGTGCTGGGATTACAGGTGTGATGTGCCGCCACACCCGGCTTATATGGGAATCAACTCAAGGCCTTGAACTAGCTAGGCAAACACTCTTAATTGGTGTGTTGTTCCTCGAGCCCTGCTGTGACATTTTATAGCTGTGCTTCAAGGTGTTTAATTTAAGTATATTACTTTTTTCCCTATAGTATGTTTTCTCCTTATGTACTCTGTGGGGATGGCCAGTTGTCAAACTTATTTTTTTATAGTTTTTGTTTGTTTGAGATAGGATCTTGCTCTGTAGTCCAGGCTGGTTCTGAGTTTACTGTGTAGCCCAAGCTGGCATAGAATTCACAGCAATCCATCTGTCCTCTTTCATCCTTTCAAATGCTGGGATTATAGGCATTTCTCACCACATCCAGTTTTATGTGGTGCTGGGAATGTAACTGAGGACCTTGCATGTGATAGGAAATCACTTTAACCATTGAACTATACTCCCAGACCACCAGATAAACTTTGAGAGACATTTAAGGCCCATTAAAAAAAAAAAACTAAATGAAGCACACACCTATAATTCCAGTACTCAGGAGAGTGAGGCAGGACGATTGCCATGAGCCCAAGGCCAGACTGGGTTGTAGAGCAAGACCCTATCTCAGAAAAAAAAAAAAAACCTAAGTGAAATAAATATCAACTCATGAGTACATAGAATTCAGATAGTACTTTTATTGTAAAAGAAGATATATGGCATATTTTATATTGTGACTGGCTAAGACTCAATGGCAGTTTTACGTATATATGTATACTCCTTTAGTCAAATAAAATACTTGAGAAAAATTGGAAATGGTGCTCCTGCTGCATTCTTGTGATATGTTTACTTTCATCTCTATCTCCCGTGACAGACTGTATACCATGTTTCAGTTATAACTCAAATTAATAACATTTTCAGTACTGGGGATTGAACCCAAGCCTTCACATGAACTCATAGCAGTCCTTCTACCTCAGCATCCTTAATGCTGGTATTGCAGACAAATACCACTATTCCCACTTTATGTGGTAGCAGGGAAGCAAACCCAGGGCCTTGTGCTTGCTAGGCAAGCATTTTAACCACTTAGCTAAGCCTCCAGACCTTCATTTTTTTTTTTCCTTGAAGGCAGGGTCTCACTAAGTTACTAAATTGCCTCAGACACGACTCAAACATGCAGTACTGCCTCAGCTTTTCATAGTACTAGGTTTACAGGTGTGTACCACTATGCCCAGCTTAATGAAAAAGAAATTGAAATTTTTCTGTGACTTTATCCTTTTAAGGGGTTTATATGTACATACCACCAACAGCTGAACTCTAGCTTTAAATGGACGAAGCAATCTGCTTTTAGTGTTCTATTTTTTTAAAAAAGAAAGAAATGGGCTCCAAAAACAATGGGAGAAAGACTGTACTTCAAGCTCATTTCTTGGGCTGGAGGATGGCATAGCAGTTAAAGCACTTGCCTTGCAAGCACAAGGTCCTCAGTACCACATAAAGCTGGTCATGGTGGCATATGCCTGTAATCACAGCCCTTAGGAGGCTGTCAGAAGGATTGCCATGAGTCCAAGGCTAGCCTGGCCTACAGAGTGAGACCCTGTCTCAAAAAACCAAAAACAACAGCCAAAAAACTCATTTCTCCAAGGAGGTTGTAATTTCTCATTGAACTGTAATCTGTAACATTTGAGCTCAATAAAAGTGGACTAAGAGTTCTGAAAGAGTTAGTCTTGTCCTTGATTTGAGGCATTTTTTTCATTTCTTGGAGCAGACTATTGATAAATTTGTTCAGGGCAGAAATTAATAAACAGTCACTTAATATTACTTGTGATTATGGCCTATGTTCATAATAGACTTGTCCTTCAAAAAGGGCCCCTATGGGAATGAGAAATATTTAAAAGATATTGAAAGAAGAGAAATTATATAATTTAGAGGAAATTCAATTCTGCTTAATTTTTTAATCCACTTTGAATTAAAATTTCTGGGCTGGAGAAATAGCACAGTTGGAAAGCTTACCTAGCAAGCACAAGGCCCTGGATTCATCCCCTAGCACCACATAATAACTGGGTGTGGTGTCACACAGCTGTAACCTCAATACTCATTAGGCTGTGGCAGGATTTCTGTGAGTTTGAAGCCAGTCTGGGCTACAGAGCAAGACCCTGTCTCAAAAAAAAAAAAAAAATTCTCTTTCTCTTTCCTCCTTACCCCCTTAAGAAATGAAGTCTTGCTATGTTGCCCAGGATGGTCTCATCTCCTCAAGCCTTAGCTTCCTGAGTAGTTGGTACCATAGGCACACACTGCTGCAGCTGGCTGGGATTCAGATTCTTTAAATTTGTTATTATTTCCCTCTCTTCCCCAGAAGATGTTGGTCAACTTGAGTTTTTTTTTTTTTTTTTTTTTTTTTTCCCCCCGAGACAGGGTCTCACTCTGTAGTTCAGGCTGGTCCTGAACTAACTATGGAGCCCAGGCTAGCCTTGAACTCACAGCAGTCCTTCTGCCTCAGGTTCCCCGAGTGCTGGGATTACAGGCATGCACCACCATGCCTAGCTTCTGTGGTGCTGGGGATTTGAACTTGGGTACTTAACATTTGATGAAGCGCTTACTGGGCAAGCACTTTAACCGCTGAGCCATTCCTCCAGCCTGAGAACTGTTTTTTTAAGAACTTACATCACTTGATTTGGGTAACACTAAACACAAGAGAATCTCTCTCTCCTTCTTTGCCATTCTTTCTCTTTTTTTCTTCATATTTAAAAGGTGTGCACCTGGGGTTGGCTATATTATAATATATCCTGCACGTGGATTAGAGACCTGAGTACTTGCAAAAAGTAGTGGCAGCTGAAGCCAAGCTCAGTAACATATGCCTGCAATCCCATCTGCTCGGGAGACTGAGGCAGCAGCATCATGAATTTGAGGCCAGCCGGGCACTTCAGTGAGATCTTACCTCAAAATGAAGAATCAATGGGTTGGGATATAGCTCAGAGCCAGAGCTCTCTCCTGCCCAGTGTGAGGCCTTGAGTCAAGTCTCTACCACTCTGTAGTAGTGGTAGCAGAGACCACGAAGTCTTCCTAGTTCTGCAGTGTTCTGTTCGGGGAATTTGGGCCTAAATATGCTACACTGGTGTAATAAGATCATTGTCTGTTCTCTTCTGCAAAGCTGAAGACCGGTTTTGCCTTTGTGTCTTGCCGTTCCCCTGAAAAACAGAGGCACAGTGCGTCTAAGGTGGGTAAAGAATTACTACAATGAATTCTTTAAAATTTTTGAAATGTAATTTGAACATCAAAAACAAAAAGACTTGCAGTGTTGCCAGTTTCTGTGTATCTTCCTGATGACGTGAAGATAAGATGAGGCTGTTGTGTATCACGCCTTTAATACTGGGTGTGTAGTGGTATGAGATGGTTTGGTGGGGACTGTTTTGTAGTGTGGGTGGCACTTCTCATGAAGCTCTTGGAAATGAACTTGGTTCTAACTGAACGTTTCTCTTACTGGAAGTAATGATTAGTTGTCCATATGCCCAAGAAACTCAAGTCCCTATTATCAAGAGAGAAACCCATAACCTTGAACATATGAAACGTGAACTTTGACTTTGACCAAGGGCCCTTCCCCAGCTAGAATGCTAAGTTTAAAATGTGTCACTGCAGGAAAACATAGACTCTGTGTGTGTGTGTGTGTGTGTGTCTGTGTGTTTGAGACAGGGGATCTCATCTTGCTCAATGATTCAGCCTGGTCCTAAACTCATTATGTAACTCAGGCTGGCATTGAACTCACAGCAATCGTCCTGCCTCAGCCTTCCAAGTACTGGATTGACAGGCCTGTGCTACCATATCCTATTAATTTTTTTTAATGTGGCACTGGGAAATCAAACGCAGGTCCTTGAGCATACTAGGCAAGTGCTCTAACTACTGGGATATGCTCCCAGCCCATTTTTATTTTTGATTTTGAGACAGAACCTCACTGAGTGGCTAAACTGTCCAGTCGGGTTGAATTTAAGATGTTCCCTCCTCAGCTTTCCTGAGTGCTGGGATGCAAGCATACACCACCAAGCCCAGCTTAGCTTTTTGATAATTAGATCAGGAATTACTGCTGTGAAATTTTTAAAATTGGAACTTTTTATTAAACGTATATGATTTAGGTTAAATATGTGCTTTTATGAATAACTAGAATGAAAACATAATTGGCCTTGTTTATTTGACTTGAAGGAATGTTTTGTTTCCAGGCAATAAAATGCTATTTCTGTTCTCTGTTAGATAGCAAAATGGATATGCCAAATCCCCCAACTTCCAAATGTATCACTTACTGGAAAAGAAAAGTGAAGTCTGAATATATGCGTCTCCGACAACTTAAACGGCTGCAGGCAAATATGGGCGCAAAGGTAAAAAGTAACTTCCAGTGAAAGACTACAGATTTTGATATGTTTATCTGCAGAGTTTGGGCTTTTTTTCCTCTTTGCAGTATTTTTTCCTCCATTTTTATTGGTGGTGTGTGTGTGTGTGTGTGTGTGTGTGTGTGTGTGTGTACATATATATATATATATACACACATATATATAGATGATGTTTAATGGTACATTAAGCTTGAGAATTTTATGCACATATATATCATGACATTATTACAATCCATTCCTCCCCCTTTTTGACTGTCCCTTCTTTCCCTCCTCCTGCCTTGTTTTTGATTTTTGAGACAGGATCTTGCTCTGTAATCCAGGCTTGTCCTGTACTTACTAGGTAGCCCATGCTGGCTTTGAAATCATAGCAATCTTCCTACCTCAGCCTCCTGAGTGCAAGGATTACAGCCGTGTACCACCACACCTGGCTTATGTGGTGCTGGGGAATTGAACCCAGGGACTTGTATTTGCTAGGCTAGCACTCTAACTGCTGTGCTGTTCCTCTCCAGCCCCTGCCTAGCTAACTTTTTTTTTCTTTTGAGGCAGTGTCTTACTGTGTAGTCCAGGCTGGTCCTGAACTCACTATGTAGCCCAGGCTGGCCTTGAACACACTGCAATCCGGAGTGCTGGGATTACAGCATGTGCTGCTGTACCTGGCTTACGTAATGCTGGGGAATTGAACTTGCCTTGAGCTTGCTAGGTAAGTGCTGTGTCCACTGAGCTATGCACCCTGCCCTTGAAGTCTTAACAATATTTTCCTTGGCTCTGCTAGGCTCTTTATGTGGCAAACTTTGCAAAGGTTCAAGAAAAAACCCAAATTCTCAATGAGGAATGGAAGAAACTTCGTGTTCAACCTGTTCAGTCCATGAAGCCTGTGAGTGGGCATCCGTTTCTCAAAAAGGTACTTCTGGAGGTTGAATTCAGCCTTCCTCTCTTCCTTGAGCAGGAAATGTTTGTGATCTGTAAGAAAATAAGGATAAAAGATATAACTATTATAGTCAATTTTGAATAATTAAGGTAATTAATCTGTAGCATAAAGGATAACCTCTCCACCTATCGTTCTCCTCAGTTAATGAGTATAATTGTGACTTTTTCAAAGAAAAAACAAGGTATACATCCACTTACCTGGCCCATGTACCAGCTCCAAGCAACCATTTTTGTCCTTTGACTCCTGAAGTACTTTAATGTTGGGAAAGGAGTTCTTAGTTAGTAGACAGGAATATAATGATTGCCTGAGTTTGAAGCCAGCTGGGCTCCATAGTGAGTTTAGGAACAGTCTAGACTGCAGAGCTAGATCCTGTGCCCCAAATGAAAAAAGTGAAAAGAACATGGTTTCTGCCTTCCAGGGGTTTATACTCTAGGGATTCTTTTTAGCAGCTGATGTTTAAAAAACAAAACAAACAAACAAAAAAAAAACTTACTAACTTGTAAGAATTGAAAGAATCCTAGGATCTCTTTGGAAGGAGATTCCGATTCTGTCTTGGGTTGTGTGCCTGCCTTTGTCTCTGCATGCCATTGCTTGTATTTCAGTGTACCATTGAGAGCATCTTCCCAGGATTTGCAAGCCAACACATGCTAATGAGGTCTCTGAACACTGTGGCATTGGTTCCCATCATGTATTCGTGGTCCCCTCTCCAGCAGAACTTTATGGTATGTATTGAAAGCACTGTGGCAGTGGCTTAGGCTGTACAGTTCTTATGTTGAGAAAGGTATTTTAGGATGGAGATTGTCAAAGCTTGGACACAAAAGGAAAAATGTTAACTTACTCCTTAAAAATATATATTGCAGGGCTGAGGTGTAGCTCAGCCATTAAAAGTGCTTGCCTAGCAAGCGTGAGGCTCTGAGCCAATCTCCGAGCACCACAGATGCTGGGTGTAGTGGCATATATATATATATATATATATATATATATATATATATATATATGAATGAATTGCTGTTGGATATTTTTTCCTTCTTTAATAAATGAGATTGGGCAAGACTCCAATTTTTTCTTAAATCTTTGGTCCAGTTCTGTAACTGCAGTTTAATGTAGTTTAAATAAGATACTTGAGACTTGAGCAGGTTGTCAGCTTCCTGTTGATAAGAGCAATTCTTTCAGCAAACCCTAAAGGCAAAATACTCTGAAAACAAGTGATATCAGGTCCTTATCTAGGCCTTCAGGCTGACTCCTCCTAGGTTTGTTTATTATGCTGAGATCAGTCCTCTAAGTGCTGCTGTTGCTTATCATCTGCCTGGTGACAGATTGCAGTAGTGCTGATTGAAATAGGATACAGTCCTCCAGAAAGAAGTCTCTTAGGATAAAACTTCAAAGTAATTTTACTTGATACTTGGTATCAGCGAAGGAACACATTCTTAGCATTGCTGCAGGCTCTAGGGCTTATCTCCAGAACTAAAAAGAAGGAATGAAGTGAGAACAAGTGTGTTTTCTTTTCTGCTCTGTGTTTACTCCTTTATTCATTCCCAGAAAATATTCATAGACTATACTAGGATAGACTTTAGGTTCTCACTGATGTGATTGGCGTGAGCTGTAATCATAATTTTTTATAGTTGAGGAATCCATCTGTTTTATAGACTACTCCCAAATTTTATGGAAACTCAACTTTCTTTTTCTACTTCTAGTGAAAATTGTACCCTGGGAAGCTTTCCTTTTCATTTATTTTTCTACTTATGAAAACAATTATAATTGAAGATTTTTTGACTGTTCAGATGATGCTCACCTTTATTTCACGAAGACATTTAGTGAGTAGAATGAGATAATAGATGGAAATGAAAGAGTGAAAATGGACTGCTGTCAAATTCTAGGTGCTGGTGGAGATCTTACTATTAGCATCAAGCTAAGGTTGGAGAGTTGGTATTACCAGCTCAACTGACTTTTCCCCCAAGAGGAGCTTTGTCCCTCCCACTTGAGCATTCACAGGCACAACAAAATGACCAGTCTTAACGATGTAGGAAGCTCTGAGATTGAAGGAATTTTCAGGAGACTCAAAAGAAAAAAGAGCTCAGGAAAGACTCCTGCAATTAGGAAAGTGATGCATAGTGGCTGACGGAATGAATCACATCTGGTTTGATTTTAGGTAGAAGATGAGACAGTTCTGTGCAATATTCCCTACATGGGAGATGAGGTAAAAGAAGAAGATGAAACTTTCATTGAGGAGCTGATCAATAACTACGATGGGAAAGTTCACGGTGAAGAAGGTAGCAGTACTGGGGTCTTTGAGAGAAAAATTAGATGTTTAGAATTTTTTTTTGACAGGGTCTTACTCTGTAGTCCAGGCTGGTTCTGAACTCACTATGGAACTCACGCTGGCCTCGAACTCATGGAAATCTTCATGCCTCAGCCTCCCAAGTGCTGGGATTATCAGCATGTGCCACCATGTCCAGCTTGGAAAATTTATTAGGATGGTACCTCTTCTATACATCATTTCTCCCCATGGGATACACATTGAAGAATATTTCAGTGTCATCATATGACTGGGAGTTAAAATTTTATATTAGAAATATCCCAGTGGGCTGAGGGAGTAACTCAGTGGATAAAGTGCTTGCCTGGCATGCATAAGGCCCTGGGTTGATTCCCCAGTAACACATAAAAGATTAGCTGGATGTGGTGACACAGACCTCTAATACTAGCACTCCAGTGGCTGAGGCAGGAGGATTGCCTTGAGCTGTAGGCCATCCTGGGATATATAATGAACTCAGGACTACCCTGCACTACAGAATGAGACTTGTCTCCAAAAAAATTGTAAGATGAAAATTAAGAGGCTGGAGGGAATAGCGTGGCGATTAGAGCACATACTTAACAAGCACAAAGCCTGGGTTCAGTTCTTCAGCCCATTAGCTGGGTGTGGTGGCATACACCTATAATTCCAGCCCTTGGGAGGCTGAGGCAGGAGGATGGCCATGAGTTTGAAACCAGACTGGGATGTATAAGGAGTTCAGGATCAGCCTGGACTGTAGAGGAAAACCTTGTCTCAGGTAAATTAATTAATTAATTAATTTAATTAAAACATCCCAGTTAAAATTTTTGAAGTTACAATTTTATTTTTAAAATTTCCCAGATCAGTTTTAAAAGGAACTAGGATACAAAAGAATGATCAGTTGTCAGTGGCTGGAGAGAAAGGTCAATATACAAATGAATTTAATCTTAGAAGTTTTCTGGAAGTCTGTTTAGAGTCGTTTGGTTCATTTCCCTTTCTCTGAGAAGGGCAGTGAGTATTACCTTTCTGCCATACTACTTTTACCCGGGTACCCTCTCCAGTTCCCGAAGTCAGCTTCCATGTTCTTAATATTTCTAAAGGCAGATCACTTGGACTTAGTTGTAATTCTAGAAAAGGGGTCAGTACGTAGGAAGAGAGGCGCCCCATGCATGCGCAAACCAATACCCCACCACCTACTCCTTAACAGTTATGGGTGCTCTTGACAATTGTTTGGGGATGCTGTTCAAATATATTAATTTCTCTACAGCACCCTCTAGTGTTAGCATTTACTTTCAATTTGTGTAGTCATCTGGATGAGAATAAAGCCTGTAACTGGGTTTCTTCCTCAGCCAGCGGAATTATTGAGTTGTTAAGAGCCAGTGAAGTGATTGTAATTCCCATTTGTCCATAGAAAGTATACACGTCATTGGTGGAACACACGGGCTGTAGAGAGCACTAGAAAACCTGCTAAGGAGGACTGCTGGAATGTGAAGCAAACACTGCTCATCCTCCTAATTCTCCTGTTTCAGAAATGATCCCTGGGTCTGTCCTGATTAGTGATGCTGTTTTCTTGGAGTTGGTAGATGCCCTGAATCAGTATTCAGATGAGGAAGAAGAAGGGCACAATGACACCTCAGATGGAAAGCAGGATGACAGCAAAGAAGATTTACCATTAACAAGAAAGAGAAAACGACATGCGATCGAAGGTATGTGACACTGTTGCTGTATTTCCTTTTTGAATCTTGAGACAGAGTCTTACTGTGTACCCCTGCTGTCCTTGAACTTGCAGTCTTCCTGTCTCAGGACCCTGAGTGCTGGGATCACAGGTGTGCACCACTATACCCAGCTTTCCATTTTCTGTTTTGAAATTGATGGGTACGGAATTGCTTGCTGAAGTAATTGGCACTATTGCTAACTGAAGGCCGTTGGTGCTTCTCACTGATCCACTGAAAAGGAAAACAGGAACCTGAACTGGTAGCTTAAACGTAGATGGAGAAAGCAGAAGAACTTACAGAATAATAACTGTTGTTGATTTCTAGTCATATGAGTAATGTGTTTGGAAAACCTGGAAGTTATAAAGAAGAAAAATAAATTAATGTAATATAATCCTGTTAGAAACAACCAGATTAGGGGCTGGAGAAATGAATGGCCCAGCAGTTGAAGCCCTTGCCTTGCAAGCACAAGGCTTGGAGTTCAATTCAGCAGCACCGCATAAAGCTGGGCGTGGTGGCACACGTCTGTAATCCCAGCAGTCAGGAGGCTGAGGCAGGTGGATTGTCCTGAGTCCAAGGCCAGCCTGGACTATGCTAGTGAGTTCAGGACCAGCCTGGGATACAGAGCAAGAAACTGTCTCAAAAAATGAAAAAAAGAGAAACAACCAAATTAATATTTCCTTCTAAATTAAAAAAGTAAAGAAATAAGTATGTTTATATGTAATGTGAAATGAGGATCATGCTGTGTGTATAAAATTTTATCTCTTATTTAATCTTAAATCATGAGTATTTTTCCTTTTTACTAATATTTATTTAATTAAATATTTAATTATACTGTATGTTATTTGACTGTACTCTATGTTTGGGGACATAGTGTCTCTGTCTTATTATCAAATAGCAACAGTATCATTCTTCTTTTCAGCATTAACATTATGATTGTATTCTTCTATACTCAGGCCTGTCCAGGAAAACTTTTTACTTCTAGATTATAAGAGGGGAGGCTGTGGATTTTGTTATTAATTTGTAGTCAGTGGTCAGGTTGACATAGCATCTCTAATCAAAAAGCTGTGACAGAGAGAAAAAAAGGTCAAACACCTTTGTTTGCATTCTTTGATACTAGCACTCAGGAGTTTTGGTTTTTTTGTTTGTTTGTTTGTTTTTGTTTTTGTCATTTCCAATTCAGGTAACAAAAAGAATTCCAAGAAACAGTTTCCAAATGACATGATCTTCAGTGCCATTGCCTCGATGTTCCCAGAAAATGGTGTCCCAGATGATATGAAGGAGAGGTAGGGAAAGTCCAATCAGTCTGTCTACTCAGGACAGACACTGAGCATATTGTTTGGTTAATGTTAAAACCCTGTTTGTGGTAAATGCATGATTTGCCCACATTTCTGGTTATTGCTTGCTTACCTCTAAATGCTCCATGCCCATACTAAAAGGATTTTCACGTGCTGACATTTGAGTGACTTTGGGCAGTGAAATTTCACTGTGCCATTCCTCTGGGGAGTTGCTCTAAGGACTTACTTCTCGAATCTTTTCCTCCCCTTACTTTCAGAATGTGTCCAGCCCTGCATAATACAATGGTGTATTTACTTAGTTACATGCCATTCCTTCATTTTCTAGACCCATAAAAATGTCTGTCCTCCCTTGGTTGACCATGCCTGGCTACTGTCAATACCCAATCTGTATTTCTCAGAAGAGACATTCGCCTGGAGGAGACATTCTCCTTTTTCTTTTCATTTTTTTTCTTTTCTTTTCGTTTTCTTTTCTTTTTCTTTTTTTTTTTTTTTTTTTTTTTTTTTTTTTTTTTTTTTTTTTTTTTTTTTTTTTTTTTTTTTTTTTTTTTTTTTTTTTTTTTTTTTTTTTTTTTTTTTTTTTTTTTTTTTTTTTTTTTTTTTTTTTTTTTTTTTTGAGACTGAGGCTCACTCTGTAGTCCAGGCTGGTCCTACACTCACTGTGTAGCCTAGGCTGGCCTAGAACTTGTGGCATTCCTTCTGCCTCAGACTTCCAAGTGCTGGGATTACAGGCGTTCATACCATGCCCAGCTTATGTGGTGCTGGGGTGTCAAACTCAGGCGCTCTAACCTTTGTGCTATTCTTCCAGCCCCAAAGAACTCTTCTCATTCTTTGCTTCCATAGGTACCGAGAGCTAACCGAGATGTCAGACCCCAATGCACTTCCCCCTCAGTGCACACCCAACATCGACGGCCCCAATGCCAAGTCAGTGCAGCGGGAGCAGTCTCTGCACTCCTTCCACACGCTATTTTGCCGTCGCTGCTTTAAGTACGACTGCTTCCTTCACCGTGAGTGGGATGACTGTTTGGCATGTTCTCTTTCTCATCTGCACCGCCATGCCTTTCCTTTTTGTTCTGGCTTATCTTCTGGAAGTTCCTGGCCTCTGAACTGATAAGGGTTTCATAAAGGGCCAGTTCTCTTTCCACTGGGTCATTTACAATATAGCATACTTTGCATGAAAGGGACAGACTAATCAGTAGCATAATTGTCCCTGGACACCTCCTAACTTTGAAAGGATCAGGTTGTTGTCCAAAATACCTAAATTGCGCATACCTTGATGGCCCCTGTTTCTATCAAATTCTGACATCTATGCTATCTCCCTGATTCAGTTTTATTCCTTCCGGTCTTGCCAAGTGGATGGATTGTTTTAAACTCTTCGATTGTTCTTTTGCAGCTTTTCATGCTACCCCTAATGTATATAAACGAAAGAACAAAGAAATCAAGATCGAGCCAGAACCATGTGGCACTGACTGCTTCCTTTTGCTGGTAGGTCCTTTAGCTGTTGTGGCATTGTTATCTCTGTTTAAAATTGAACAGGAAATGGTCCTTGGACTTTCTGCTCCTGGCAGCACAAGCCAAGTGAGCCAGTACACAGTGCTCCAGGGGCACAAAGCACAAACAGAGCTAGCTTCTGCTGTCATTAAGCGCCCAGACACAGTTGATCTGTGAATCTAATCTGATTTAACAGTGAGCTATGCAGTGATATTTAAGAAATTTAGTAAAGATTTTTTCTGCTCTAAATGACATCAGCTTAGATTTTCAGAATCTGAAACTGTATGGTTAGACTGAGAGCAGAGGGGGCTGGGTGAATGAAAGTCTGTGGTAAGTGCTTGTCAGTGTGACCACAGCCCTGGGGAAACAAATGAGTCTGAGCAGAGTATATTTTCTTTCCTATCTTCCTCCAGGTGCATGTAACCATAGCAAAGGTGCCAATGTCTTATTGCGATCAGCCAGGTGGACCCTCCCTGATGGACAGACCATATGTGTCCTGCATAAATTGTCTTACATAACATGATGGGGGCCAGTATACTGAGAACTAGAAGGGAATAGGTTTGATGGGCTCACTAAAAGCAGTATTTGGACCTGTAGGTTCCCTGGCACCACATAAAATTAGCTATATGTAGTGGCACATGCCTGTGTTCTCAGCACTTGGGAGCCTGAGGCAGGCAGATTGCTGCGAATTCAGGGATAGCCTGGACTATTTAGTGAGTTCAGCCTGGACCGCTAAGCAAGACCAGGTCAAAAAAAAAAAAAAAAAAGAAAGAAAGAAAGAAAGAAAGAAAGAAAGAAAGAAAAATCTCTTGGCTTTCGGCTTTCTATACACTGGGTTGAGCTTAGGTAAAGAATGAAATTTCTGCCATCAACTAGAATTAGATTATAGAGCCCAGTGCCTTTGAGACTATTTTTAGTGGGATGACAGAAAGATGTACATGATTTGGTGCACAACTGAAAAATGAGACTAGAACAATAACAAAAGAATAGATAAAAGGGGGCTGGAGGAATGGCACAGCAGTTAAAGCACTTGCCTAGCAAGCACAAGATCCTGAGTTCGACTCCCCAGCACCACATAAAGCTGGACATGGTGGCGCGTGCCTATAATCCCAACACTTGGGAGGCTGAGGCAGGAGGATTGCCATGAATCCAAGGTCAGCCTGGGCTACACCAGTGAGTTCAGGACCAGCCTGGGCTACAGAGTGAGACCCTGTCTCAAAAATAAATAAATAAAAGAAGTCAAATTCATGAGATTGAGTTTTTGCCCTAACATGTATTGACTACATCCTGTATACCAAGACCTTAACGTACATGTCTCATGTTTGCTTTATAACATCCTGAGGTAGAAGAAGCTATGGGTTATTTAAGTTACATGTTGAGCTCTGAGATCGTTAATAAATTAGTAGTGATAGCCAAGGGTGGTGATGGCACATGCCTGAGGCTGAGGCAGGAAAGTAGGAAGTTTGAGACCTGCTTGGGCAATTTAGTGAGACCTTGTCTGGAAATTAAAAAGAGAGAGAGAGAGAGAGAGAGAGAGATGGGGGCCTGGGGCATAGCTCAGTGGCTAGAGTGCTTTCCTAGCATGCACAGGGCCATGGATTCTATTCCTCAGCACCATATTTAAACAGTTATCTGGGCGTGGTGGCCATGCCTGTAATCCCAACACAGGACACTGCGGCAGGAAGATTGTCATGAGTAATAAGCTCACATTTGGCCTGAAATACAGAGCAAGACCCTATCTCAAAAAAAAGGGGTGTGGGGGCTGGGGATGTAGCACAGTGGTGGAGGAACACTTAGTTCAATCTACAATACACAAGAGAAAAAGTCAGTGGTGTGGCAATGAGATCCAAGCCCTGGTCTGGCTCCACCGTCCAAGATTCTTAAATTACTCCATGTTTTTTTTTTTATTATACTGCATTACGTCAATATGCCAGCATTAACATAACTCAAAAGAGCATTGTCTCTCTCATATCATCGTCCTGGAACACTGCACATGTGTTGCAGAGACGCTGCCAACTCCTAAGGGGTGTGTGTGTGTGTGTGTGTGTGTGTGTGTGTGTGTGTGTGTGTTTGCCTTACAGAAATACACATATACGCACAGTTTTTCCTTTATTGCTTTTTAAATATACTTATATATTTAAATATAAAGCTGGACTATTTTCTTCAGCTTTTTTTCCCTAAAAGACAGTATCTTTAATTGTAACAAGATGGCTAGCTCTGCAAAGCAAGGCCTCAAAAGATTAGCTAAAGACTCAGAGTTGTTCCTCTTTACAGAAATTTTTAATAAAAGGCAAACATTTATTCAATCTGAGAAGAAACAAAGATTATTCCCCAGTTGTTAAGACCTGTGTCATGTGTATGTGTGTGTATGCGTGCATCTACAGTGTGCACGTGCATGCAGATATGATACTAAGATTCAATTAATTAATTCTTTAAAAAAATTTTCTGGACTGCAGGAATGGCTCGCACTTAAAGCACAAGTCAAGTGCAAAGTACCCAAGTTTGATTCCCTAGCACCACATAAGCCAGGTGTGGTATTGTACACTTGTAATCCCGGAAGGCTGAGACAGGACAACTGCCGTGAGTCTGAGGCCAACCTGGGCTCCATAGTGAGTTCAGGACCAACCTGGGCTACAGAGGGAGACCTTGCCTCAAAAAAAATTTTTTTTTTCTTTTTCTGAGATGGAGTCTCACTCCGGTCCAAGCTTGTCCTGAACTTGCTTTGTAGCCCAGGCTAGCCTCAAACTTACAGCAATCCTTCTGCTTTAGCCTCCCCGAGTGCTTGGATTATAGGCTTGTGCCACCATGCCTGGTTTACACTGAACTACGTGCCCAGCCCTTTGTTTTTGTTTTTTGTTTGTTTGTTTGTGTTTTGAGGTGGGGTCTCATTAAACCACTGAGTTGTCCAGGCTGGGTTTTAACTTGCAATCCTTCCTCAGCCTAACAAGAAGCTGGGATTACAGGTATATGCTACTGTACCCAGCCTTTTCACTCTTTTAATCACAATTTCACCATTTTTTAAATCTCTTAAATAGTTTTAGGCTGATTGTCCTAGAGTCACACTAAGCTATATCCTTAGCCCTTGTTTGTTTTTAATTTTGAGATAGACCTTGTTAAGTTGATAAATTGCCCAGGCTGGACTTGAATGTGAGATCTCTCTGCTGGGAGTGGAGTGCTAGGATTTGGAGGCTTGATTTTATTTATATAGAACATTTTGGTTAAGAATACTGTATTTTGGGCTGGAAGAATAGCTCAGTGTTCATGCTTGCCTACCAAGCTCAAGGCCCTGAGTTCGATTCCTCAGTGCCACATAACCTGGGCATGGTAGCACAGGCCTGTAATCCCAGCAATTGGGAGGCTGAGACAGGAGGATTGCTCTGTGTTGTAGGCCAGCCTTGGCTACAAAGTGAGTTTAGGACCAGCCTGAACTACAGAGCAAGACCCTGTCTTCAAAAAAGAAAAGGGGAAAAACAAAAGAAGGATATTATCATTGCACCTAAGAACAGATGCTGACAAAGATAAAAGAAATGATGGTGGTGCATGCTTGTAATCCCAGCACCAGAAAGGCTGAGGCAGGAGGATTGCTGTAAGTTTGAGCCAGCCTCAACTACACAGTTGAGTTCAGGATGAGCCTGGACTACAAAGCGATATCCGGGCTCAAAAGAAAGAAAGTTAGGATGATGGTATGAGTAGGGCGTTTTCCTTTTGTCTAACTGTAGCGTGTCCATTACAGGAAGGAGCAAAGGAATATGCCATGCTCCATAATCCCCGCTCCAAGTGCTCTGGGCGTCGCCGGCGCAGGCACCACGTGGTCAACGCCTCGTGCTCCACCACTTCAGCCTCTGCTGTGGCTGAGACTAAAGAAGGGGACAGCGACAGAGACACAGGCAATGACTGGGCATCCAGTTCTTCAGGTACAGTAGACAAAAATAAAGATCATTTTTTCCCATGAAAGGACTCTGGTAAACACAGGATCACTGCCTGATGCTTAATTTTTATTTTTTGTTTGTTCGAGACAGGGTCTCACTCTGTAGCCCAGGCTGGTCCTGAACTCACTGTGGAGCCCAGGCTGGCCTTAGACTCATGGCAGTCCTCCTGCCTCAGCCTTCTGAGTGCTGGGATTACAGGCGTGTACCACCATACCTGGCTTATGTGGTGCTGGGGGAATTGAACTGGGGTACTTAGCTCTTGATGTAACACTTGCTAGGCAAGCACTTCAACCGCTGAACCTTTCCTCCAGCCCCCTGATGCTTAACATTTCTACCTTTTTAAAATAATATTTTTTTTTAAAGTTCACCTGTTAGCAATGGAGATGGAGAGTTTGTGGAAGTTTTATGGTTTCATTATTTGTTTTTAATTACTTTATTTGTGATTTACATATCACATTCCTTTTCCCTTCCCCCCCTTGACTTTCCCCTTTTTTGAGGCAAATCTCGCTCTATAGTCCTGAACTCACGTGTAGCCTAGTCTGCCCTCAAACTCACGGCATTCCTCCTGCCTCGGCTTTCCAAATGCTGAGATCATGGACATGTATCACCATGCTCAGCTACTCTGGTGCTTGTGTACCAAACCTGGGGCCTTGTGCTTCTTAGGCAAGTGCTATAATCACTGAGCTACACTTCCAGCCCAGAATATTTTCATTCTTAACTATTCTCCCTTTTCAAGTCAAATGAGGTTCTTCTGAACTTGTAACAAGCTGTTAATGACTTCATTCCTCATTCTTGTTTCCGGTCTTCCCTCTTAGAGGCTAACTCTCGCTGCCAGACACCAACAAAACAGAAGGCCAGTCCAGCCCCACCTCAGCTCTGTGTGGTGGAAGCTCCCTCGGAGCCGGTGGAGTGGACTGGAGCTGAAGAATCTCTCTTCCGGGTCTTCCATGGCACCTACTTCAATAACTTCTGCTCAATAGCCAGACTTCTCGGGACAAAGACATGCAAGCAGGTACGCTGTGGGAGTGGCAGAACAACTGTGGGGCCTCCTTTTAAGCAGTCCTATGTGTGTCCCTTCACCATCTCGCCAAGCTGTGACTCTGGAAAGGAGCAGTCTTCAGTTCAGTCCATGAGTCTGCATTTGGTCATCAAGCCAGTTCCCACAAGTAGGCCCTTCTGCAAACTTCAGGCCTGGCAGTGCGTGGGGAGCTGCTTTCCTCCTTGTTAAATTCTTGTTTCTGCTTCTAGGTGGTTCTGCACTCTTTTAGCTGCTTTTTGTGGTTTCTGACTTCTTCCTAAACATGTACATAGAGGAATCACATGGCTCCTGTCAGTCTCCTGCTCTGCAGCTGCACCCCCTTCAGCAGCCTCCTTATGTGTTTTAGTCTCCAAACTCACTGTCACTAGCTAACCATAGCCTCACCAGCTGGGTCCCAACTTCTGTCTTCTTATACATACCATTGCTGAGAAGCCATTTTGGTAACAGCTGCTGATGTTCTGGAAGCAAGAAAAATTGTAGTGGACGCCTGTAATCCCAGCACTCAGGAGGCTGAGGCAGGAGGATTGCCATGAGTCCAAGGCCAGGCTGGGCTCCACAGTGAGTTCAGGACCAGCCTGGGCTGCAGAGCGAGACTCTGTCTCAAAAAAAAAAAAAAAAAAATACTGTAGTGGAAAGACTGTTCAGACTGGGGAAAGAAGTGCATTATTTGGACTTTATCTGGCCATCAAGAAGGGAGTCCCAGGGCTGGAGTCCTTCTCGCATGGCTTTCAAACTTCTGGACTTGTCACCATGGCCACTTGTCAGGAACAGATCCCCAAGCATGGCTAGACCTGGCGTTTGCAGAAGGGCCTACGTTTGGGAGTCTGCTTCATGATGCTTTACTTGGAACAACTAAGAGAACCAGAGTCAAAGTGCCTTTTGTTCAGGAGCTTGTAACTGTTTTCTTGCAACAAATGTGCTTCACCAAAAAGTCTACAAAATTGTGTGCCCAAATTTTTTTTTTATTTTCCTGACAAATTTATAGTTTTTACAGAGTCTCGAAAGTTCCTATAGCCAACAAGAAAAAGAAAAAGCTAAACATGTTCTGCATGATGGCACGTGCCTGTCATCTCAGCTACTCAAGATGCTGAGGTAGAAAGATTATAAATTCAAGGCTGGCTGGGGCAGTGTAGTGAGGGTCTGTCTCAAAAACTAAGTGCTAGGGATGGAGGGCAGTAGTAGAACACCTCTGGGTTCACTCCTTAGTACCAGAGAAAGAAAGAAAGAGAAAGGAGGAGAGGGGAAACAGAGAGAGAGGTTGAGGCAGCTAAGAAAATGCTTACTGAATAATCAAGGTTCTGACATCTTTTCACCAACAGAGGGAGGTCGTGCTTAACCCGGTGGAGCCATTCATCTCAGACCCTACACTCAGTTAAACAGTTGCCTTTTTTCTTTTCTTTTCTTTTCTTTTCTTTTCTTTTTTTTTTTTTTGTCTTTCTTTCTTTTCAGTACTGAAAGATCTCACTCAGGGCGTTTAGATTGAGCTGCATCCTCAGCCCATTTTTTTAGTTTTGATTTTGAGATAGGGTCTTGCTAAGTAGCACAGACTTGACTCAAACTTGCGACTCTTCTGCTTCAGCCTTCCAGACTACTGAAATGACAGGCCCACACCACTGGGATTCCCAGCAGTTGCCTTTCTAAGAGACATGTACTATCAATACGAAGCGGCCCGCCGTGGGAAGAGCCGTAGGTGAAAGCTGCTAGCCAAGGAGTGTTTTTTTGTGCTCAGTATTTCTTACCTTGCATCAGGGTAAATGACTAGGAATTAGGTCTGGAGGAATGTCACAGCAGTTAAAGCACTTTCCTTGCGAACACAGGCCTTGAGTTTGATTCCCCAGTACCATATAAGCTGGGTGAGGTGGCACACACCTGTAATCCCAGCACTCAGGAGGCTGAGGCAGGAGGATTGCCGTGAGTCCAAGGCTAGCCTGGGCTCCATAGTAAGTTCTGGACCAACTTGGGCTACAGAATGAGACCCTGTCACAAAAAAAGATTAGCAATTAATTAAATAATTTCAGAGTCAGTGACCCACTCTTTTTACTACTGAAAAAATTCCCAGTCTGTTACCTGTGAGGTTCCTTGGAACTCTCAAAAACCCAGACCACTCACCTGTCAACCTGGCTGCAGAAGGTGTCACAAGCCTTGTTGATTTCTCTTCCAGGTCTTTCAGTTTGCAGTTAAAGAATCACTTATCCTGAAGCTGCCAACAGATGAACTCATGAACCCCTCACAGAAGAAGAAAAGAAAACACAGGCAAGGGTTGGATGGGGGACTTTTTGTGACTATGTTCTCTATGACCACCACTCAGGCTTCCCGCCCACCCCCTCTTGGCCACTGCTCAGAGATAAGTAAGCCCGTTTATTCAGCATCACACAGCCGAGCACAGGTACCCTCAATGCTCCTGAGGGCCCGTGTCTTGGACCAGCTCTACCCACTGTTCACAGCATAGCTGTGAGCTGTGATATAGCTCTCTGATTTTCTGTTGAAACTCCTGGCCAACAGGACATGGGCTAGACCATGGCTCCGTGCTGAAGCCATTCCTCCTTATTGGGTGGTTAATTACGTCACCTACTTCTCACCTCTGGCCAGAATTTATTCATTTTTTGGCATGTATTGTTTTTCTAAGTTATATAATAACACTGTCTTATAGCCAGCCTTTATTTAAGGATAGAAGGGCTTTCTTTTTTGTTGTAGTTGTTGTTTTTTAATTTAGCACTGATCCTGGCTCAGTTTCCTTATGACCAACATCTGTGGAAGGAAGGAGCTGATGCCATTTCTAAACACAGAAAGAAGTTCCTAAGCCTAAGGATGTAAACACTTAACAAGCTAAAACACTTACATAGGAAGCACAAGGCCCTGGGTTCGATTCCCCAGCACCACATATCTATTAGGTGAGCTGGAGGAATAGCACAGTGGTTGCCTAGCAAGCTCAAAGCTCTTAGTTTGATTCCCCGGTACCACATAAGCCAGGTGTGGTGGTGTCTGCCTGTAATCCCAGCACTCAGGAGACTGAGGAAAGAAGATTGCCTTGAGTTTGAGGGCCAGCTTGGGCTGCATAATGAGTTTGGAACACTTTGAACTACAGAGCAAGATCTTGTCTTAATAATAAATTAGCCATGCTGAACATGGTGACATACACCTGTAATCCAAGCACTGAGGGGCCTGAGGCAGGGGGATTGCTGGGAGTTCAGGGCAGCCTGGGCTACATGGTGAGTTCAAGGACCAGTATGCACTACAGAGAAGGACCCTGTCACCAAAAAAAAGAGTCTGTGGCTTCTCCTTTTCATTTCCTTCACTCAGAAGATTCCTGAAAGGCCTTCCCACCTTCTGCCTTGAAAGAAGAGGGAAGGGAAGAGAGAAACAAGACATGTAGACATGGGAGTACACACCTTTACTACCAGCACTCTGGAAGCAGGAGAGTTATAAGCTTAAGCCTAGCCTGGACAATTTAGCAAGACCTTGTTCAATTTTTAAAAAGGTGGAGGTAGGGTGGGGTTAGAGATTGAACCTTGGGTGCAAAGCCCTGGGTTCAATCTCTAGGATCACCGGGAACACCAAAAGTTCGTGCTTTTTTTTTTTCTTTTATATTTCTTTGTAGAAGTGTTAAATTTAAGTAGCGCGGCATAGATTAGCTGGACCTATGTTGGGCTGTAGCTTCTGTGTACAAAATAGGGACTTCCCCTTAGTGGATATGGGAAGGATACTGTGCAGTTTATTAAACAAAGACCCTCCGAGCAAGTCACACTACCATTTACTTACATAGCCACTGAGGGCCATAACTCAGACGCATTCCTTCTTCCTTTTTCAGGTTGTGGGCTGCACACTGCAGGAAAATTCAGCTGAAGAAGGGTAAGTTTCAGGGTACAGCTGAGCGGTAGCGTGCACACTTACCCTGTGCAAGACCCTGGATTTCATCCCTCGTACCAAAGAAGGAAAAAAAAGAAAAAAGAAAAAGGAAAAGAAAGATAAGTTCCACCAAGGTGTTCTTTAGCAGTTCAGCTTGAGGCCTCAGCTGTGGCCATCACCCCACCCATCTAGAGCTGCACTTGTTGACCCTGGCTGCTTCCGCAGATTGCAGATTTCTGTGCAGCAGTTAAGAATAGCCAGGCTTCTCACTGCAGCTGAGAAGACCTCTTAAAGGTAGAGCTAAGGGCCTTGTGGTCTCTGCGCTTCCTATTGTGCCACTTGCCAAGTTCCAGGCCTCGTTTAATGTTTAGAATAGCTGTCCTGTTATCTCAGGCCATCTGTACACCCCACCCACAAAACAGATAATGCCATTGTAGCTCCCACACAGCGGTCATCTGTGCTGTCTTTTCACTCCGGGTTTAACTGTGTGTCCAAGGTGACAATTAGTACAAGCCTGCTTTGACTCAGGGCAGTGGGACATTTGAAGAGCAAGGCAGCAGGAAAGCCTAGTTACGGAAGCATCCTCCTTCATTCTTGTCTCTCCTAGATAACTCTTCCACACAAGTGTACAACTACCAGCCCTGCGACCACCCAGACCGCCCCTGTGACAGCACCTGCCCCTGCATCATGACTCAGAATTTCTGTGAGAAGTTCTGCCAGTGCAACCCAGACTGTAAGGGTGCTGTTCTCTCCCTAGGGTCTGCTAAGGCTTCATCTGGGGCTCCCAGCCTCTTTCCTCCCTGCCTCCTTGATTGCTGCGGGCCCTCTGATGCTCCCTTTGCTGTGCTCCAGGTGTATTTAGACATTCTGCTCAGAAAGCAGGGTGCTAAGGATCTGGAAAAGTTTTGTGTTTTTGTTGTTTCAAGAGAATGAATATTGCTATATTGCCCAGGCTGGCCTGGCTTCCTGGATCAAGTAATCCTCTTGCTGCAGCCTCCTGAGTAGCTGGGTCTACAAGTGCACATCTGTGTGGCTGGGTGGGAAAGTCATCTTGTAAAAGTCCTTAGGTTAAGCCAGGCATGGTGTGCCTACCTGTAATCCCAGCACTCAGGAGACCAAGGCAGGAGGATTGCCATGTTCAAGGCCAGCCTGGGCTCCATAATGAGTTCAGGACCATCCTGGACTATAGAGCAAGATCCTGTCTTTAAAAAAAAGATGCTATAGGGTAGATGGGGTAGAGGAATGGCTCAGCAGTTAAAGTGCTTCCCTAGCAAGCACTAAATCAAGTGCTAAGTACCAGAGTTCAATTCCCCAGTGACACATAAGCTGGGCACGGTGGTGTACGCCTGTAATTCCAGCACCCAGAAGGCTGATGCAGGAGGACTGCCGTTAAGTTGAAGGACCTGGGCTCCATAGTGAGTTCAGGACCAGCCTGGGCTACAGAGCTAGACCCTCTCTTTAAAAAAAAAAAAAAAAAAGTAGATTAATTATTCTGAATGTAGCAATGAGACAAAAATGGGATGCTTCAGGGTTGACCTAAGAGGCCAGAGAATCTCTTCTAGGTATAGTCACAGTCTCTATTTTCAAGCTGTTTTAAATTTTTAACCAGGTATATTAGCATGCCTGAAGTTCTGCCACTCATGAGACTGAAGAGGATGGATTGATTGAGCCTGGGAATTTGAGACTAGCTTAAGGAAGTTAAAACCTTTTTGTACTTTTAGTTTAAAAATTCTTTAGTTCACAGTTCTGGTCCTGGGTTTTTTGGTTTTTTGTTTGTTTTGTTTTGTTTTTTGGAGTAACTGGAGTTTGATATCAGATGAAGACCTGCATGTCAGCAGAGGCTAAGAGCAATGTTCTTCTTACTATGTGTGCCGCCTTCTACCCGGGGCTGGGAACTTGGTGGCAGCCCCCAGGCTTGCAGTGGTGATGCCTAGGTGCTGTAGTATAGCTCCCTCGTAATGAGGGGCAGATACTGATCTCTAGCCGCAGCAGAGGGGTGCTGGTGCTAGGGAGGGCTGTGGGTGGAGGATGGTGTGGAACGGATGCGTTCTGTTCTCAAAGTGATACTTGTTTTGATGGTGAGAACTCACCAGTGAAGAACACTGATTTTATTTTCTCTGTGGCTCTCTCTGCCTCCCTCCCAGAGTCCACCGAGGTAAGGGGCATTGATGGGAAATCTCTAGGAGACATTTCTTAATAGTCACATCGGATTTTTATGTTTGTTGTTGTGATTTTTGTTGTTGTTTGAGCCAGGGTCTCGCTGTATAGTCCAGGCTGGTCCTGAAGTCACTGTGTAGCCCAGACTGGCCTTGAACTCATAGCAATTCTCCCACCTCAGCCTCCATGTGCTAGGATTACAGGCATGTGCTACCACACCTGAGTAAGTTTTATGTGGTTCTAGAGAATTCAACTCAGGACCTTCCATATACTGGGCAAGCCCTTTTCACTACTGACCTGTGCCCACAGTCCCCACACTTGCATTTTTGACTTGTAGGCAGAAATGTTTGGGAGCCATTTTGTTTTCTAAGGGAAAACAAAAAACTTGGGTATGTGTTTATTGGGAATAAACCTTTTTTTATTGAGACAGATTCTCGCTCTGTAGCCCAGGCTAGTCCTGAACTCACTATGGAGTCTAGTCTAGCCTTGGACTCTTGGAAATCCTCCTACCTCAGCCTCCTAAGCACTGGGACTATAGGAATAAACCTTTTATCCTCTTGCTAAACATCCTTAAAAGTGCCACCTGTACTTGTTTGTTGTCCCTGAGTCCAGCTAATGCCCTCATGTCAGCCTGCTTCTCTCCCTGACCTTATCTGTCTCCCTATCCAGGTCAGAATCGTTTCCCTGGCTGTCGCTGTAAGACCCAGTGTAACACCAAGCAGTGCCCTTGCTATCTGGCTGTGCGAGAGTGTGACCCTGACCTGTGCCTCACCTGCGGGGCCTCAGAGCATTGGGACTGCAAGGTGGTCTCCTGCAAAAACTGCAGTATCCAGCGTGGCCTCAAGAAGGTGAGGCCTTTGCATGGTTCCGGATAACAGAGCAGGATAGGTGGGATAGTCCCAGGCATCCTCTCTCCCCTGGATCCTTAATGAAAGTGCTTGATACACCCAACAGACACGCATTGCTGAATTAATAAAGTTTTCTGTCCTAGTGAGGGATCAGAAAAGTGCCTCCTTAAAGAGGCCAGACTGAACGGTGCAGAGAAGGAAATGCACCATGGGTATAGTCCATTTCATCACCCACCGCTGGTGAGTGCTCATAGACCCAGACCCCAGAGGTCCCTGGGGGAGAGGAAGACCGTCCTGTTTCCTTTTACCACCTCCTTCCTGTTCCCCTCACCAGAACAGAATGGCTTGAAACCTCTTGCTGTTTTCAGATCCTCCTAACCATTGCTAGTTCTTTCCACTGCCCCTACCACACACGTGTACCTTCGACACACACAGCCACCCACTCACACACGCCCTGTTGTCTGAGGTTTGACTCCCTCTCCCCCAGCACCTGCTGCTGGCCCCCTCCGATGTGGCCGGATGGGGCACCTTCATCAAGGAGTCTGTGCAGAAGAACGAATTCATTTCTGAATATTGTGGTGAGGTGAGTGCTGTGGGGTTGGCCCACCGTCTTACTGGGAGATTCTGATAAGAAACTCTTTTCTCTGGGCCAGGCTTCTATAAATTAGTCTCTAAATAACTCAGCTGAGTTCTCATGTGGCCTCTTGGGGGATCCCGCAGAACTGTTTCCAGTCCTAAAGTCACTCAACTCTTAGGCAGTACCAGAGAATGGGGCTCTCTTCAGCCTTCATACTGCCAGTGTGGTGGGAATGGGAAACACTGTAGCCAGATTCTCTCTCCTGCAGTTCTCATTGTGGTATTCAGTGGACCCCTAGGAGTGACACTGTCCCTTCACAGACTTTCTTGCAGCCAGGGGGCCAGGCCCTGAGCAGGCAACTTGACTCCCCCAATCATTCCTTGTCGGTCTCCCCAGCTTATCTCTCAGGATGAGGCTGATCGACGAGGGAAGGTCTATGACAAATACATGTCCAGCTTCCTCTTCAACCTCAACAATGGTATGGCATGTCGTCTCTCTTGTCCTACTTTGGGCTTGGGCGGGTCTTGCTAGCACAGTGACTTCGATGTAGCTCAGGTTCAGATTGGTTCTCCATCTGCCAGCAGATGCACAGAAAAGTGCTAAGGTTGACCTCACTAGCTCTAGTTCACTTGCTGAGGCAGGGCCTCCATTTTTGGAATGGGATCACTGCTCAGTTCCATCTCTGAAGCCTCTTTCCCAGTAAATGGGAATAAGAGATCTAAAGATAGGAGACCCAAAGACAGTGCTTCTCTGTAAGGCAGAATTCTCAAGCTATGAGTACTGCCCATCTCTGGGCTTCAGATTTCAAATTTCTGTGCAATTGTTTTTGTTACCATTTAACTGATCTTTTTTTTTTTTTTTTTTTTTGAGACAGGGTCTCGCTCTGTAGCCCAGGCTGGTCCTGAACTCACGTTGTAGCCCAGGCTAGCCTTGGACTCATAGCAATCCTCCTGCCTCAGCCTCCCAGGTGCTGAAATTACAGACATGCGCCAGCACACCTGGTTTTATATGGTGCTGGGGAATCAAACTCAGGGCCTTGCACTTGCGAGGCAGTTGCTTTAACCACTGTGCCATTCCTCCAGCCCTTATTGAACTGATCCTAAATTTAGCATAAAGAAATGTGGATTTGCCTGGTGCACTCATGGTCTTCTTTGATTTCCGTGATACAGATTTTGTAGTGGACGCTACCCGGAAGGGAAACAAAATTCGATTTGCAAACCATTCGTTGAATCCCAACTGTTATGCCAAAGGTGAGTGGACAGCAACCTAAGCAGTGGGTGGGGCACATGCCTCATTCACTGTAATTTCCACCCTTTGTTCAGCTTTCTTCATCACTGACTTATTTTTTTTGTCCTCTGTTATGATGATTATTTTAGGCCTGCCTCCTCTCTCAGTTTTGTAATTTACTTTTTCTACTGAGTACATTAAAAACTCTTTCCCACAAACATGACTTAAAAGATTCACAGATAAGTCTTTCCCCATATCACTAGCCTAAATAACAGATTCCAAGTGACTATTAAGTGACAATTACTTTCACTGACTGCTTTATAATTGCGTTTGTTTGTTTGGGAATTGGGAGAAAACCAGCCCAGAACTCCCTGAGTGTTAGCTTGGAGTGACTAGGAATCTAGCCTTGGGTTTATCCTGTGTGCAGTGGTCATGGTGAATGGAGATCATCGGATTGGGATCTTTGCCAAGAGGGCGATCCAGGCTGGAGAAGAGCTCTTCTTTGATTACAGGTGAGGTGGTCAGGAATGATCCTCAGGAGAAGGCCCTAGAGGGAGAAGGGGTAGGAAGGGGAGATGTCAGCATGGTCGATACTGATGGCAGGTGCTGGGCGCCAGGACTGGGCGTCAGAAGTGGGAATGCAACAAACGGAATGGGAGGGGAAAGCGAAACGGGAGGGTAACCCAGGCTTTCAGTCACAGAGGCCTTGAGAGTAACCTGGCTCCTCCTCCCTGATCTGGAACAGGTACAGCCAAGCCGATGCCCTCAAGTATGTGGGGATTGAGAGGGAGACAGACGTCCTGTAGCCTTCCTGGCTTCTCCCAGCGCCACGTTCGTGGCACTGTCTTTGCTTTCATGCACACACCACTGCTGCTCAAGTTCCTGCACTATGTGTCTTCCTCACTGAGAACACCCACCCACTCCCTCTGTAGTGAGGCCTCAGCTGTGTCCTGTGGGGCACACCCTTCTCAATGAGAGGGGGGACAGAGGCAGCTAGAGCTAGGTCTCCCAGGAGAGAGTTGCAGAAGGGGAAGCTGCATCTCAGGCCTCAGAGGAAGGAGAGGAGGCCTGGGTGGTGCCTATGCGTGATTTCCCCTCAGCGCTCAGGCTGTGGGCCTCAGGAATCAGCTTAGACAGTTCCTAACAAGCACTGCCTTTTAGCTTTCCCAGTCAAGGATCTTTAGGTAATTGGCGGCTGAGTCCGTCTGAGTGAATCTGAGTGCAGTCTGGTTCCTGGAGCCTACAAGTGCTGCAGGTTGAAGGTGAGCCTGCCAGGCAGGGTGGGCCGAACTCAGGGGGAGGCATGTCACCCTCTACCTCTTCCTCTGGCAGTGTCCCAACTGAATGTGGGGATTCCAAACACAGCATTTGAGACCAGGGGAAGGAGAGCTAAGTGTTCCCCTCCCTCAGACGAAGAGGGAGAGCCATTCCTGTGACAGCAGTTAAACTGTGAAGCTTGGGCCCAGGGAGCTTTGAGAAAGCCTTCCTTGTACACTCTGGAGGTGGACGGGTAACTGTTTTCAAATGTCTGGGAGCAAGTGTCAGTGCCCCAGCTCTTTCTGCAGCTCCAGCTCAGCAGTTGCAGCCAGGCATTTTGCTGCTCCTGACAAAGCACGCTGGGCACGCCTGGCAGATGTGAGCACTGTGGCTTGCATTTGCAGTTCTTTTCAGGCCCTCGGTTCTCTAGAGAGGCTAGAGAACAGTGCTGCCCATCTCCTCAGGGTCGAGGGGCCCAGGCTGACTAGACAGGGAAAGGCAGTTGGTATGATTTATCCCTGTCTGTGGCACCTGCTGTTGGGAAGGTTGAGTTGGCAGTACGGATTTGCAGGTGGGTGAGAGGCACATTGCACATGTTCAGGATGATGTCACATGTGCTGATCAGACTGGCAGTGGATATTTGGAGTGTTGAGAAGAAGCAGGCAGACCACCTGTCCCAATCCATGTTGTCTGCCATTTTCTCTGGGTCTCATGCGGAGCAAAGCACTTTATTTCTTTCAGAAGGTCTGTAGGTTGGGGTGGAGTTTGAGCCAAGGTCTCTGAGGGTGCCCAAGTCCAGTTCTGAGGGAGGAAGGAGGAGCCAAAGATTCTCCTCCCATTCTGTCTCATCTCCTGGGGGTGACGGGAGCAGCTGGCTTGACACAAAAGAATTTATGAGACTGGAGCTCTTAAAAGCTGCTCTGGGTCTGTGGCAGCCGTGCTGAGTTGGCAGGGAACAAGAAGTATTGTGCTGGGTAGAGAGGACTCAGCAGGTCCAGACCCGCAGAGGGAACATTACAGTGGGGGGAGGCTTCCCCTTCTTCCTGGGAAATCAGGGCCTCTCCCTCCCACAACCCTGGTCTTTGCTGACCATTCTCTTGAAATAGTTGTCTTGTGAAAGAGTAAGGCTCCCTCAGACCAAGCTGCCTCCAAGAGACTTGCATGGGATGGGCACACTTAAGCACAGTCCCTCACCACAGTGGTGGGCACATGTGCCCTCTGCGCTCAGCACATGCCCAGCCATCCCCTAACGGACCACTGGTGTCCTCCCACCTGACTGGGCCAGTCCTTCCATGTTCCGGAAATCTGCATCTGCTGTGGCTTGTGTTTGGTGTGAGAATCAGGGATACCTTCAAACTGGACTAAGGGCTCTGAGTGACTCACTTGTTATTGAAGAAAACCAGATTCCTGAAGATGAGTTAGGTCTGTCCAAAATGCCAGGGCCTGGCAATGAGGAATAGGTGGAAACAAATTTTTTCTTTCAGCCTCTGAGAGGTTAGACTGACCCCACCCTTCCCTCAGCAAGCAGAGTCTCTGGTTGAGCCCCTCCTCCCCCCAGTTGCAGCCCACTAATACCCCTATTCCTCCAGCACTTCCATCCTGTATCTCTGCTGTTCCCTATCTTTTTAATGACGGGTCTCAACCCTCCCCCTGAGCAAAGTGACAGGGACTGGGGGAAGGCTAGTTATGCGCGGCTTTATTGCCAGTGAATTTCATGCACTTTAAAGTCCTGTGGCTTGTGACCTCTTATCTAATAAAGTGTTACTAACAGAAGCCATTTCGGTAAGTTGTGTACTGTGTGTTTGGGGAGTGGAAGAATCAGGGATGGTGGTACAGGAAGGAGCAGGTCGTGCAGAAGACTCAGGATTCTGATCCCACTCACCTACCGAGATTGGAGAAGGGAGGAGGAAAGTGGTCGCACAGTAGCAGTCAGGCCTCTGGCAGGTGGTGCAAAGATTTCAGGAGCAACTCCGAGAAATTACTGCACCCTGAGGTTAGTTCCCTTAAAATCATCCCACTTTCCCCCTAGCCACGGCGCCAGCCACCACACACAGACTGGGCTCTGCCACTCTGCTTTATTGGATCACCTCTGCCCCACTCCAGAGAGGAGGCCCGAGCGGGCCCGGTGAGTGACCAGGAGGACTTGCGAGACATCCACCACAAGAGGAGCCCAGTACAGACAGGGCACGGCACAGGACAGGACAGCCGACTTGAGTTTTTCTTTTATATATAAACATAATTAAAAAATTAGAATAATATATAGAGTTTCTCTAGAGAGAGACTTTGCAACAAAAAATATATATAAAGAGTATGACCTCCTGGGCAAACAAAGCAGCATCTCTGAGCGGAGGAAAGAGAACTCCTCATGCACGGGAGAGGGGGCCACGCCTGCGGGCAGGCACCAAGGCTATTGCATATCTCGGAAAAGGGTAGAAGAGTGGAGGGCTGGCTAGGCAAGGTAGGTTTGCATTATTATCTCTATGTTGCAGGAATTTTATGGCTTTGGCTAAAGCATGTGAAGCAGCGGAGGTACTAAGGTGCTAAACTGAGGCCTCTCGGTCTCTGTGTAAAAACAGAAGGGGAGGGGAAGAGGAGGGGGGGCTTCACTGCCCTTCCTCACCCCCAGCCGGGAGGAAGCAGATGGAAGACATTCTGCAGGGCAGGAGGGAGGCTGGGGGATGTGTTTAGCAGCCTCCTCCCCCCACACCCTGTGCAGCCCTGCTATCCCACACATCTGTCCCTGCTGATAATGTGCCCCGGGGCAGAGGCCATTAATCTCCCTTACACTCTTGTTAATCCCTGGCCAGGGAGGGACAGAGCTGGCAGGAAGGGCCTGTCTGGATCCCATGAGTCTTCTCTTTTGGGGCAGCAAACAACCGGGAGATCAGGGAAACTGATGAGCAGGGCATTGGTCTAGGCAGTGAGGCTTGGCCACTCCCTTTGGTCCCATCTGTAGCTCTGCTCACCAATCTAGCTGAAGGGGAATCCTCTGGATGAGCAGAGCCAGCTACGAGGAGCCAAATGTCCCTGACAGGGTGGGGGAGAGGCAGGAATAGGGGAATCCAGAGGAGCCCTTCTGATTCATTCAGACCTGGACTCCTCTAGGATCTGGGGTAGGTTCTGTTCCCGAGGGCCTGGGCCAGGCGCAGAGGCAGGAGCCGGGGCTGGAACTTGGGTGGGGCCTGGTGCCGGGGGAGGGGCCTGGGCAGAGCCTGATGTAGGCAGAGGCGGTTTGCTGCCAGGATGGTAATCATGGGTAGCCTTGGGCTCATTGGTGTGGTAGGAGCCCTTGTAGCGATGATTTTGCAGATAGAAGAGCACCAACATTCCCACCAGCCCCAGCAGCAGAAAGGCCACCAGAACTGAACAGAAGAAAAGGAACAATTTAGGGAAGATCTTCGGGGGTTTGCCTACACACACACACACACACACACACACACACACACACACACACATACACACACATACATAATTTTGGCCAAAAGCATTGATGCACTGCTGTGTCAGCTGTATGATCATATCAAGCTACTTCTACTGTCTAGTGGGTCTGAATTCAGGCTTATCCCCTGACAACTTCTATTTCCAATAGTCTCTTTTTATATCTATTGTAATTACCCCAATTTCTCATGTCCCTGGATGCTACTGTTCCTACATTTCCTCAGCCTTCTGTTGTAGCTACCTTTTCATACCTCATTTCAGTTGAAATGGCATAGCAGCCTGGGTCCAGGTTATATACCTTTAATCCCTGCACTCCGGGAAGCTGAGTTTGAATCCCATTCCAGACAACTAAGCATGGCCCTGCCTCAAACTAAAAAAATAAAAAGGACTAAGAATGTAGCTCAGTGTGAAGGCCTTGGCTTCAATACCCAATACTCCCCTCAAAAAAGTACAGCAAGGGCTGGAGGGATGGGATAGGGGTTAAAGCACTTGCTTTGCAAGCACAAGCCCCTGAGTTCAGTTCCCCAGCACCACATAAAGCTGGGCGTGGTGGGCATGCCTGTAATCCCAGCACTCAGGAGGCTGAGGCAGGCAGATTGTCCTGAGTCCAAGGTCAGCCTCGGCTACACCAGTGATTCAGGACCAGCTTGGGCTACAGAGTGAGACTCTGTCTCAAAAAAAAAAGAAAAGAAAAAAAGTATAGCAAGCAAGACATAATAGCACATGCCTCTAATCCTCGCATTCAATAGGCTCAGGCAGGAGGGTTATAAGTTCAGGACCAGCCTGGGCTACATAGTGAGCTTACAACAAGGCCAGACCGGGCAACTTGAATCCTATTCAAAATAAAATTGAAAACGTCTAAAGATGTAGCTCCATAGTGCAACACTTGCCTTGATGTGCAAGGTCCTGGTTTTAATCCCTCTTTACCGCCAAAAAAAAAAAAAAGGTATGAGATCTTTGAACATAAAAAATTCCTAGCAAGCCAGGCATGGTGGTGCATGCCTGTAATCTCAGTACTTGGGAGGTTGGGACAGGAGGATTGCTGTGAGTTCGAGGCCAGCCTGGGCTACAGATTGAGACCCTGTGTCAAGCCCCCTCCCCCTGAAAAAACCTCTAATTTTTTTCTAGCCTAATTATATACTGCCTTCAACATAACTCCTTTCGTTCTTTGTACCAACACACATCGAGTGTCTTTGCTATCCCTTAGCCTTATGGATAGGGGCAGGGAGGGTTACAGAAGATCAGATTAGTGGTGAGTGCTACTCACAGCCTAAAAGTATGGCAACCCATCCATCGTCATGGTAATACAGGAAATCTGGAGAGGAGAAAGCACCAGTTAGCAGACACCAGCCCTGTGAAAAGAATCACCTCTCTCCCCTGCCATCCCTCCTTTCCTTCTGTGTCCTGGGGAATATAGATACCTGGCGGCAGATACCAGGGATCAAGCTCAGGTGGCACCTCTGAAAAGAGACGTGGCATAGCTCCACAGTTTGATTCAGACAGTTCTCCCTGGACGCGAAGGGCCTCGGCCAGCTCAGCAGTCATGGGCCGAGGGGCTCGGAAGTGAGTCTTGAGGGGAGCCACGTTGTTGAAGCGAACACCAGACAGGCAGCCTGAGAAACCTGGAGTGTTGTAGCGCTGGATCTCTGGGTCAATTACACCTGTTTCTGCGGAGAGGCAAGCCCAGAAAAGAGGGACTGGGACCACCCAAAGCCCTGCCCTCTCCTTATCCGGGAAATCTCCCACACGTCTTTCCTACCACCCTCACTGCCATTCCCAGGCCTCACTATACTCCAGGTACCTGGAACTCTGCTCAGAGCTCCTTGCTCCAGGCCACTGTCATCCATAGCTTACCCATCACACGCCCTAGATACAAGGCCTTGGGTGAGTCCAACTGGCTGTCTACCAGCAGTGAGAACTTCTGTTCTGTCAGCGGGAAGTAGTCTACCTGAGGTGGGAAGGGGGAGGATGTTAAGCAGGGAGGACCAGGGTGGATGGGGCCAAGACCACAGAAGAACGGATTCTCATTCTGTCCAAACAAGCTGCCAGGTAGATGAGTCCTTAATTAATCTGAAGCAGACAACTCCTAGGTCCGGGTGTAGGCCTTGATCTGTCTCTTTAGAAACCTGATTTTGAGCCATGTCTTTGCAGTTTATTAGCAGCCTGACTATAGGAAAGTCACTTTACTTTGTCAGCCTGTTCACTGATTTGTAAAACAAAGATAAGAACTATGGCCTACCTGTCTACCTCAAAGAACTGGTGATGCACAGAAAGCCCCTCTGTTCCCTGAAATGCATCCAACACAATGTTGCGCATTTGACATTTTCTTCAGTGCTCCCACTGAGATCATGAAGCTGTGAGTGAACTGATCCCCCGCCCTGCACACGTACCTGGATGAACAGGTGGCGGTAGACGCGGGTGATGTTGACACTATGGGGCTGGCCGTCGGTAACTGGCCGGGTGGTTAGCTGGTACACGTAGGGACTGGTGCCCAGCTGATACCGCAGTTGCAAGGTTCCTGGGAGTGGGAAGGGGAAACATGAGGTCTCTAAGTTCCCACAGCCCCCATCGTCCCACGGCCCTTGGGTCTTAGCATTAGTGGACCCATGGCCATGGGCTCTAGGGCACGGTGGGGTCTTACCGTCTTCCTTGATGAGCACAGCCATGTAGTCACGCACAAAGGAGCTGACATAAAGCAGGACTGCAGGAGCAGAGCTGGTGCTGAAACTGAAAGAGACCTCCTCTCCTGTAACGTTGTAGACAGGCCCCCGGTAACCGGGCACAGGCCGGCCGGGCCGTGGGTAGTCAGGCAGGCGGTACCCGGGGCCATGGTAGCCAGGCACATAGCCAGGGGTGTCATAGCCAGGGACATAGCCAGGCTCGTAGCCCGGCACCGGCCGGCTCAGCATATGGGAGAACTCCTGGGCTGCAGAACGCAGTGCTGACTGTAGGTTGTAGCGCATCCAGGTGCCGGGCTCGAAGAAACCACCAATATCTGGAGGTAGAGACGGTGAGGTTAGGGCTCCCAGGCGCCTCATTTCCAAGTTCGAGGGATTTAGACATCTCCACACATGCTTCAAGACTCACTTCCATTTCTGCCACTATCATAACTCTCCACTTATGGTTAGGTCCCCACAAGGCCCCTGTCACAGAATGGACTCTTAAAGCCATGAGAACTTGAGGTCATCTAAGCTGACCCCTGCATTATACAAATGAGAGAACTGAAGCTCAGAGATGGATAGTGATTTGTTCAAGGACACACAGTAAGTGGAGAGCCAGGATTAGAATTGAGATATATTTACTCAGTCTATACACCACTACTTACACTTGCAAACCCAGGCCGAAAGTCTTCGGCTGATATCTAAGTCCCTGTATCTCCCTAGTACATCACACTCCTCCCACCAGTCACCAACCTCCTCTTACAGCCCCCTAGGCCATCCTTAGGGAGAATGCAGTCTGTGTATTCAGGCACGTTCTTGCTATGTCAAGGCTCACCTTCAGCAGGCTGTAGACATATTTTAGGAATGTAGCAATCATCAGACAGGACATGGCATAGGAGGGCATCATGCTGCCAAGTCAGTATGCATGCAAGGGGTGACCTGTGTTCCCTTAGTGAGAGTGGGAAGATGGGAGAGTTACTCACTTGATGTTTTGGAGGTCTTTTAGCATTATCTCTCTCTCTCTCTCTCTCTCTCTCTCTCTCTCTCTCTCTCTCTCTGTGTGTGTGTGTGTGTCTGTACATCTGTGTGTGTTACTGAGGATTACTCAGGGTCTTAGCACTGAGCTACATCCCCACCCTTCTTAATTTTTTTTTTTGAGACAAGTTCTTGAACTCACAGTCCTGAGCACCACCCTGTAGGTCAGCCCCTTGTTCCTGTTTACCACTTCAGAGTTATCCAGCATCTTCAACTGCATGACACCCAGCTCAGAGATCAGAAGCCCAGTGACAGCTAGTTTCCTCAGATGCTGACTTCGCACCATCTTCCCTCCCTCCCTACACCCCACCATGCCGTGTGACTCCCTGTCCCACCTCAACTGGCAGCACTGACCGTGGTTGCAGTATGGCCCATCAAAAGCCGTGAGGTCACAGTCACATGTATAGTAGCTGTAGCGCTCCACACAACGGCCTCCGTGGAAACAGGGGAACCGAGGGTGGACACAGTGGCCCGTACAGTTGGGGGAGGTACCCTCAGTGACATTGGCACGACCCTCCAGGTTCAGAGTCACTCCATTCAGACGCATGGCCCTCAGACAGCCTATGAAGGGTCGCCTCTTAAGCTCCGCAGATCCTGGTCAGGAAACAAATGGGGAGGCTGGGGGTGTGGCTCAGGGTGCAGCGTGTGTTTAGCATGTGCAAGACCTGAATGCCAACCCCAACGTCAAAAAGAAAGACCGCAGAGTAGACACAGAGATAGGACTAAAGATTGTGGTTGGGTGAGGAGCCAAGGAGCATGGGAGAGTAGATGAGGACACAGGGACGGGAGGGGATGGTAGCACTTGGGCTCACTCTCAAGCTGGGACCTAAGACATGAGGCTCCTAAAACACAGAGAGTGGCCTGTAGAGGTTAGGAAGGCTAAGGAGGCTCTCACCCTGCATCTGGGGTGCTGCTCACCAACATAGAGGGGCTGGTCGTACTCCAGCCAGATATAGGTCTGCAGCGGCATGGGCCGCAGCACCCAGGGCCTGTGGTCCACTCGCAGCCGGGCCTGCTTCACGTTGATTTCAGCCCGGACCAGGTGCCACTCATCGTCATTGAACTCAAAGTCATCTGAGTGGACTGTCAGGTTCTCGTCTCCATTCCCCACATCGAAGGCAAAGACCACATCTCGGGATGCTGGGCGATGTGACAGCGAACGGGGGGAGAAAGGGTTCACACCTCCAAGAATCCTCATGGGCTCTTTCCCCATTATAACCTCTCTTCCTCGTTACTTAGATGCTACTTGAATGCCTCTCCAATTTGTACACAGCCTGAGACAAAAAAAAAAACCCTCATATCCTCCATCCCTCCCCAGAGCTCAGAGCTGTGGAGGCCACTTCCCAGCTCCAACTCTAAGACTAGGCGCATAGCTAGTGGGAGACACCTCAGGGATTGAGCTGTCTTCTTCTGAGCCTAAGTAATGCCCAGAGAGGCAAAGCCCATGCCCCAGGGTCACATAGTGAGCCATCGAGACAGGGCTAAGTCTAAAACCCAGAATCAGTGCTCGCTTCGGCAGCACATATACTAGAACCTGGAATCATCTAAGGCCCTTTCCCTGCTGCTTCTGCAATGGACACCTGTCCTGTTCTCTTACCCCAGCCTCCCCACAGATCTTCATCTATCCCCCATCCTCCCCAGGCTCTGTCTGCTCACTGTTGAGTTCCACCCGCAGGTAAGGCCGACGCCACTGGCAGTAAGGGCCCCCCTGGTTCTCTAGGAAGACTCCTGAGGGAGCCGATGTCCTGAAGTAGAAGGAGATGTCGAGGCTGTGGTTGGCACAAATTGGGGGAAAGCGTAGTGCAGCCCCAGTGTGGAAAGAGATGGTGTTCCAGGAATTTCCTACAAAACCAGAGGGAGGGAGGAAGTTCGTCAGGGAAAATGGAGCATAGAAGAGCAAGGGAGCCTCAGAGGGCAGGGGTGAAGGGTTAAGAGGAGAGCTAGGAGTGTCCAAGGGGAGACTAAGGAGGGGAATTAAAGAGTAGCAGGGTGCAGAAGAGCAGTGAGAGAAAGGTCAGAGCACAGCAGGAGGGTCTGGCAGTTGGCCATGGGGACCCTCAGTGGGTCAGGTGGCCTAGATTTTGGACTAGAGAACCAACCCCAGGGAGGGCACACAAAAGGGGTCTGTCACTCACGGTCACCATAGCAGCGCAGAGGCCTCAGGAAAAATTGGGCTTCCGAATTGGAGCGATTTGTATCCCCTACCACCACCTGAGTGACGGGCAGATGGTCCACAAAGGTCAGAAGCCCCTTGTCAGTTCTCCTGTAGGGGCAGAATGCAGGATGCTGTGGGCTCAGCCCCTGCCACTCAGCTCCCCCTGGAGTCCTGAAAACTGTGGCCCTCTGGCACTCACCACTGGGGCTGGTCAGCATCACAGTTGCAGTGCAGGGCAGGGTCCACACAGCTGCGGTCCAGCCCACAGGCACAGCGCTGGATCCCAGGCTGTGAGCCTCCCCAATAAAAGTGCTGCTCCTCATTTCGGCCAATCCAAAAGCTGTAGGGGTAGCCTCCTGGGGAAGAGGTGCAGGCAGCTTCCAGGCCCTGCCCCTCCATTAGCCACATGGTTCCGCTTGGCCTTCTAACCAGCCCAGACTCTGCTGGACTCCTCCAGGAGAACCCTCTGTCTTACTTGTCCCAGTCTCCCCTTCTGAGCTACATCCCCCTGAGCGACCCTCCCCTTGTCTCTTCCAGCTCCTCTACCTTGCACCCCTGTCCCCAGCCCCAACCTGCAGTGTTGAGCAGCCTGGAATTGTAGCAGGAGAACTCGATCCACTGCTCACAATGCTGGGAAGCATTGGCCAGGGCACTGACTTCCTCCCAGGATGCATTCCAATACTGGATAGCCCCCAGGAAGGGCTTCTCCATGCTGGAACCTGTCACTCGAGTTGTCCACAGCCGGTCATGTCGCACTACTGTCCATGCTCGATTCTCTGGGGAAGAGGAAGGAACAATGCTTTGGCTGGACATGGAACCAAACCACCTCCTGACCACCTCCAGCCCCTTTTCTGGCACTCAGAACCAATAAACGTGGCCAACAGCCCTCTAGCCCAGCCTGGGCCTTCCACATTCTAGGCTGGAGATGAAACAGCTGGGATGGATCAGAAAGTTGGAATTTATCTGCCAGACTAAATTACAAATTCCAAGTGTCCTCCTTCCCCCTCTGTCTTTCTGGTCACAGTTTAATTTTACTGTTCTCCACACTCTGTTTCCTGTCCACCTCCATATCATCTGGTCAGCTGCCCTTTCACCACCTCTTACAGCCACTTACCTCGGATATCACAGTACACTACAAATGGTTTCAGTGGGCCACTGCCATCAGGATCAATGGTGAAGTTTCCGGAAGTTTTCCCACTGAGCCTATAAGCCTCACAGGATTCCTTATACAAAGCTGGTAGGTGATGGGGTGGGGAGAAAGCAATTGTGGAGTAAGAAGGCTGGAAGGGTCAGCCCCACCGTCTCTGGCAGATCGCCACCAGCCTTCTTCTGCTCCCATCCCATCTGGCTTACGTTGGTGGCAGGTCTCCCCTTTATAGCCAGTCAGTTCGCAGTAGCAGATGAAGTCATCCCAAGACTGGTAGCAGCGTCCGTCATGCTCACACATGTTAGGGCTGCACCTGGGAAAGGGTTCAGCGCCAAGGGAAAGGCCTTACTGGGAGTGTGAGAGGAGTCTCATCCCTGGAAGCTTTGCTCCCAGTTCCCAGAGCACCAGGACTTGGTGACATACACCCCACCTAACTTGCCAGGTATAAACCCAGATGCAGTCTTCAGGCTCTCTTACTTTCTCTTCTCCCAAAAGCAAAAGTTCTTTATTCCACCCCACCCTCTGCCAAGTAAAACACCTTCTGAGACCAAGGGCAGATGCTTCCTTTCTATTCTGAGCATATGTCACTTTAAGAGAAGATGTAGGAGGTGAGAGGTCACAGAGGGGTATTTCCCCAGGTGGGAGAACAAGGAGATGAGAACAGGAGATGGGAGGTGGTTGAGAAAGGCCCACTTGCTGGGAGACCAGGGGAAAGGGCTTCAGAGGGGGTCCCCTCTTGTTAGGGGCTTCTGGATACCTATCAGTGATGCCACATGTGTCAAAGAGGACCTCAGCAAAGTGTCCAAGCCGCCGGAACTCCACCAGAGTCAGGTTGACCAGTTGACCATCCACCTTGAGGAGCTCCATGCAGCCATGGAATGCTGTCTGGTTGGAGTGGCAGCCCCATCGACTGGCTGGTTTAGGACAACCTGGAGCAACCACCCCTGTGAGACCCTCCCCTGGGGAGATCCCGAAGACCCTCCCCCAGGGAAGGAGGGCTTAATCCTTCCCACACCCTCCATGGGCACCATGAGGCCTTCCCACCTTGAGGCAGAGGTCTGGCCCAAGTATGCCTCCACTTACCCCCAAAGAAGTATGAAGTCCCTGTACGAATTAGGAGAGGGTATGAAACTCTGACTTCTGCCCCCTCCACATCATCTATGCTGATGACAGCATGATTTTCCTGTGCCACAAAATTCACCTCGTGCCAAAAGCCATCATTTAGGCGGTATCCTGGGTAAGAATGGAGGACAGTCATGATGGAAGAAGTAGGTGACTGGAGTAGGAGAAGACGACCCTCAGTGGGCAAGCATCAGCCCCACTCCGGGGCCCAACAGCAGTCTAAGTGCAACTTGTCATTATACTTCTCTCAGCCAATGATCCAGGGCCTTTGCTTTGAACCGTAATCCCAGCCCTTCTTCTCCTTTTTTTTTTTTTTTTTTTTAAAGACAGGTCTTGTTCTATAATCCATTCTGGTCCTAAGCTCATTATACAACCCAGATTGGGCTCCAGCTCAGAGCAATATCCTCTTGCCTTACCCTTCCAAGTCCTGGAATGACAGGTGTGCACTACAGCGTTGACTTATCCCAGCCCCCCGCCCCGCTTTTTAAAGCAATTACATAACCATAGCTACGTGCCAGCTAAGCAGTGACATGTTTAACTGTCTCTCTTCACTACCCATAACTCCAACAGTGGATCTCCACAGACCTCCAAGAACTAGAAAAGACCGGGACTTTCAGTCTTCCTGCTCCTCCCAGAATCCTGTAACCCACCAGATCTGCCCTCAGCCACTCTCACCTCTCCCCAGTACCCTGGGACCTTTGTCCTTGCTCCCCTCGCTCAACCTGGGCCTATACCCTCCCCGGCCTGCACGTGCCTCCTCACCAGCAGCAAACTGAAGCCTCTTGCGTCCCGTCTGTGCAATGGACACGTTGACCTGCCCTTCGCTGAGCATCAGCTCCACGTGGCCCAACCCATCCCCCAGGCGGGAGAAAAGGAGTAGCCCTGTGAGGTCCCAGGTGCGGAAGCGAAAGGAGACTGCGAGTCGGCCGCGGCGAGGGAAGCCAGGCACCTGCACGAAGTTGTGTGGGCCTCCGAAGTTGATGGGGTGTGGAACCGGGTCTAAGCAACGGAAGGCCACCTTACCCTAGGGGGCGACAGTGAGGACGCATCAGCACCGTGAGAACGTGCACCCACTTCGCTTCTGCGGATGCGAATTGAATCCTCACACTGGAGGGGTCATGCGAGACCTACCGACCTTGACCTTTGGCCCCAAGTGTGCTCATCTGTAAAAGGGAGCCAGAACAAATGGGGGCAGGTTGGGACTGTCATTTGCTTCTCTCTCTCTCTCTCTCTCTCTCTCTCTCTCTCTCTGGAACTGGACATTGAAACCCAGGCCTTGGCACTGAGCTGTGACACCAGTCCTTTTTTGAGACTAAGATACTAATTTGCCAGGCTGGACTCAGACTTGCGTTGTATGTCCTGCCTCATGCTCCCAAAGTGACGGGATTATAGGTTTGAGCCACTAGGCCCAAGTGACGAGTGACGGTTTCCTTCTTTTGCTTTCTGTGAGCGGCAATTTGAGATCACAAGCCCGGCCTTGCCGCTACGCAGCTGGGCAACGCATGCGCAAACGCTTCAGCGTAGGAGCCCAGAGGATGGTTATCAAAGAGTTCTAGGTTCAATTCCCTAAGCAGCCAGTTTAGAGGGGCGGGATCAAGTCGCTCTCCGTCATTGTGCCTTCTTTTTCTCATCTACTAAGAAGCGCGATCATCACAGGCACTGACCACCCTCTGAGGCCACCAAGAAGAGAGAAAGGAGGCCTCGGCTTTTGTCTGATTCTCAAGATCTCCTCCCGAGCCACCTCTTTGATTTGGAAGGGGCTTTGGTGTCCCGCCCTCCCAGATTCCCGGCCCACTGGCCTCGAAGGTGATCCGCGAATGGCGCCGCACGGCCAGGTCCGCGATGTTGACCCGGTTGAAGATGACGTTTTCCATGCAGCCACGGAAGTTATGCCGATAGGCAAGGTTCTTCTGAGCAGCGCCTACCAGACCCCCAATGAACATCTGCAGAGAAGTGGCGAATGAGGTTTGGGGTTCAGGAACGCGCATCCCTTCTCCCCTTTCCTCAGCACCAGGCCGGACTTTATAAAAGACGTGAAACACACATTTTCCCAGGGTCGGCAATAAAGCTCCCAAGGCTTGGGTTTGAGCCCTGAGTCCACCACAACTTGGCTGCAGGCTTTGGCCCGTCAGTGCACCTGTCTAGATACTCTCTACATGTTGGGGCAAGCTCTTTACCAACTCCGCATAATTGCAGGAGGATCCAAGGGGACAATTTTCCTTGCCTTAGGCTCAAAATCTGGATTTCTGGACCCTATCTCAGGAGTTCCAGGGTGGGGCATAGGAGTCTGCATGGTAACAGTGACAACATGGACCAAAAAAAAAAAAAAAAAAAAAAAAAAAAAAAAAAAAAAAAAGCCCTATGCCTTTCTGGTGACAGTAAGTTTGCCAAGTAAGTAAGTTTGCCTATCTTGGAACAGAAAACAAGGTCCTACCTTTCCCACCCCCCAAATGCTATTCCCCATCCACACACCCAGCATCCCACTCAATCAAATGGCCGAGTCTTCCCCCCTCACCTCCGTGTCCAGGTTCAGCCTCTCAAAATCGCCATTGAGTATGAAGCGCTGCACATAGCCGTCTAAAGTGAGATTGGCTTGGCGCCCATATCTGTCCACGCGCACATAGTGCCAGTGCTGGTCGTTGAGGACGCCGCCAGCGCTCACAGTAGTGTGACCGGGTCTTGGCTGAATGGGGCTGCTGCCTGAGGGTGGGGCGGGACAGAATGAGACCCGGAGCCGGGGAAACTCTGCGAGCCCTCACCCCAGGCTGAGCAGCCGGGCCAGAGGAGACGGCAGGGTACCAGGGCAAGGGGCGGGGCGGAGGAGCCTGGGGCTAGGGGTGGGGCCGTCGCCATTGGTGAGTGTTTAACAGCGTAAGCCATTTGACCTATTTTCCTATCTCTCTGTAAACACTGGGAAAGGACAGCTGCTTCTCTTTTATTTCATTTTTGACACAGGGTCTTGCTCTTGTCCGGGCTGGTCCTGAGCTCACTAGGTAGCCGGGGCTGTCCTTGAACTCACAGCAATCCTCCTAGCTCCGCCTCCCAAATGCTGGGATGACAGGCGTGTGCCACCACCCTCCGCGTATGTGGTGCTGGGGACTGCTTTGCTGTTCCCACAGCCCTGCCTCTATGCTATCATGCCGCGGTAGGAAAAGCTAATAAGATGCAAAATAATAATAACTCGTGTGTGTGTGCGTTTGTGTGTGTATTGTGTGTGTTAACAAGGAGAAACCTGTGGGGAGATGCTCTGTCCAAGGTCACACAGCTGGTAAGTCACTAGAGCTGAGAGTTTCGCCAGCACCGAGCGTTATCAGACAGTACGGAGGTCAGGCGCGGCGCGGGGGAGCCGAGGACGGACGGGGGAAGGGGCGCGGGAAGGGCGGTTCGCACGCTCGCTTCCAGCTCACCCAGGCTCATGTGCAGCAGCAGGTGCGCCCCCTGCAGCTCAAGCGTCACATAGTCCCCCTGGGCGCCCTCCGCGTGCAGGAGGAGCCCATCTTTCTCCTCAGTCTTGAAGCTGAAAGCGAAGACGTCCCACAGGCTCCGGCTGACCCCTCGCGGGAAGCGGTAAGAGATGGCATCGTCGCCGTCGAAATACAGGATGTCGGACTCTGCGGGAAGGACAGTAAGTGGGCCCGGGGACCGGGGATTGTCTCCCCCGCCCCCTCCGTGACCTCTGCACCCTTACTGTAAGGGCAGCCGTAGAGGCCGAGCCGCAGGCCAATCTTGCCGCGCGGATTCCAAGCCAAAGGCACGATGCGGATGTAGCGCGCGGTAAAGTGGTAGTGCAGGTCGTGGCGCACCACCGCGGACTCATTGACGTTACCGAAGAAGGTCTGGGGGGGGGGGTGAAGAACAGAAACCGAGTCGCCCCCTCCGCTCGGCTCCTCCACAGCCTCAGCCTATGGCTTTCGTACTTTGGCAAACTTGACTTAGAGAAAGACAACATTGCTTGATCTATCATGTGTTCTGCCATCATGGCTGTGTACAGTTTCTTTAGTCTGGAGTGTCCTCTTTCACCCTATTTTTTCCTCAAAGTTCAAACAAATGTCACCTCCTTCAGGAAAGCTCCCCCAGATTTTGGGGGGAGGGTTGTTTTTAAGACAGCGTCTCACTGTGCTGTCCAGCCTGGTCCCATATTATATGCAGCCCAGGCTCACCACGGAGCTCCTAGCAATCCTCCTGTCTCAGCCTCCCCAGTGCTGGGATTACAGGCGTGCACCATCACACCCGGTTTATGTGAAGCTGGGGAATTGAACCCAGGGATTGCTAGGCAAACACGACTGAGTTATTCCTCCAACCCTAGATTTTACCCTGAAGTGTGTTAAACCCTGTGGTGTGTGTCTTGCACACATAGTGAGGGGACAGTCCCTCTGGATTTCATCCCAAGAGGAAAGCCATGGCTCCTCATCTGTGCCCTCACCACTGTCCTCTTCCTTTCCTCCCGGACTAGTGCCCAACTCAGGACCCATAGCAGAGGAGGCTCCCCAAGTGTGACCCTCCTAAGTGCTCAGAATACCGCATTGTGTCCTTGCTGGTAGAATGGTGTCCAGCTGTCCACACGATCACCATACAGCAACATGTAGCGTGTGACCCAGTCCCAAGAATTAAAGGAGCCCTGAGTGGCCACAGCCCGGATCCTGTGCTTCTTCATTAAGTCGATCTGGAGCCAGGGATTCGGGTCCCCAATCCGGGGTGACCATCCACTTATTCCTACAGAAGAGGAAGTCGTATTATCATCCTCCACTCCTTACCCCCAGTCCTCCACACTCCCCCACCCTGCCCACGTGGAACCTGCTCACCGTGCAATCTGGCAAAGCGGGCTGTGGTGAAAAGCCCGTAATACGAGGAGGCACCCAGGGAACGCGCATACAGGGGCCCCACCAGCTCCTCGTCGCAGCCGTCTGGGTTGAAGAAATGAACGTGTTAGTCAGCCTTGTCCCCTTCCAAAGGCCTGAACCATTGAGCAGCCAAAGCAGTCTCTTCTCTGCCCTCCAGTGGCCGACCCAGCCCTACCTTAAAGCCCTCCCTACAGACTGGGCAGCAGCAACAACTGCATGCCCGGGGATGCTGCCTTCTCCTTCTAGAGGAACTCTTGGGATAGACCTAAGGATCCAGCACCAAATTAGCTTCCTATCCCAGCACCCACCCTCATCAGTATCCCCCAAACACAAGCCAAAACCTCAACGCCCTCCAGAGCCTAAGTCAGCCTGCAATGCCAACCCAGCCCCAGCCGTAACACCCCATTCATTCATCAGCCCACCCAGACCTGCACCAAGATCCAGGCCTTGCTTCCAACCCAGCAACCCCAGCTCCCACCCCCAGGCCTAACGTGATCATTAGTTCCATGCCCGGTCTTAGCTTCTTCAATCAGGGTCACCAACTCCCGTTTGGATCCCAGCCATAAAACCCAGCCCCAGCCACAAAACCCAGCCCCAACCACAAACCCCAGCCCCTGGGCCAGCTCCAAAGTCCAGTCCCTGGCAAAGCGTTAACCCTAGCCTGGATCCCCAGCACCTCTCTGAAGCCCAACCCTAACCTCAAACCCGGGCACCGGCTCCCGCTTGGATCCCGTATTCCACCGCTCCGCCTGGGCTGCCTCCATCCTCGGCTCCGAGCCCAGCTCCAGCCCGGGGCGCGCGCGGCAGCCTCGGAGCTGCATTGCGGAGCGCGGGGGAGACGGGCAGGGAAGATGGAGCAAGCGGGCGCGCGCCCGGCGGAGCCCGCCCGGCGACCACCCCGCCGCAATGCGGAGCGGGACCCGCCCTGCAGGTTCTGGCCTCCCGGGCCCAACCCCAGCGAGCGGGGAGCCCAGCACTCACAGTAGCCCCAGCCCCGAGCTCCGGAGACCACCGCGGCGAGCAGGATGCAGAAAAGCTGGAGCCGCATGATGCAGGGCTGGCCGGCCCGCCGCCGCCGCTCCCCGTGCCCGGCTCCGCTAGGGCGCCAGCGCTGCTCCGGTAGCCCCGGACGCCGTCTTCGCTCCTCTCCGTCCCCTCCCCTCTCCTCCCCTCCCGCTCTCCCCTCTCCCCCCCCTCTCTCTCTCTCTCTCTCTCTCTCTCTCTCTCTCTCTCTCTCTCTCTCTCTCTCTCTCTTTCGTCCCCAGGTCTCCGCTTCTCTCTCTCCTTTCCACCCTCTCACCTCCCCCTTCCTTCCCCAGCCTCTCTCTCCTGGCACGCGCGTTTTTCCCGGACCCCGCGCAAGCGCGAGCCTCAGCCCTTCTGCAGCAGGGCGGGGGTAGAGAACCTCCAGCCAAGGGGAAATACCCCGAGTGACCCAAGACTGGCTTGCACTGGGGCTCCAGGGGTGGCAAAGGGAGGCCAGGGCGCGAAAGGACCTGAAAAATCCAAGGAAAGGGAGAAGGGAAAGGGAGCCTCGAGATGGAAAGAGGAGAGGTGGAAGGATGTAACATTTTCCCAAGGCAAATAATGCTCCAGGCTCGGGGCTGGGTAGTTTCTCAACATTATGAATTCAGCATTTGTACCCCACTTCACTTTGCAGATGAAAATCCTGAGGCTGACAAAGGTTATAAAACTTACTCAAATGACATTCCAAAGTCCATCCTCATCCACTAGAAGAGTGAAATCCTTTTAGAGGAGATGGAGTGGGAAAGTATGCCCATGGGTTCCAATACCTTCTCCGTCTTAAAAATGTTGGAGTGGGGCAACAGGGTCTCTTCCTGAACTCACTATCACACCTAGCTGGCCCCGAATACGCAGTAAACCTCCTGCCTCCGCCTCCTGAGTGCTGGAATAATGGGTGTGCACCCATCCCCCTGTGCCCTCCTCAGCTAATTTTTAAATGTGTGCTGGGGGGTTGAACCCAGGGCCTTCAGCAAACTAGGCAAGCACTCTAAACACTGAGCTATGCCCCCGCCCCCCGCCCTTCCCGCTTGGCCCCTCTCCCCGCCCCTTCCTTCCGGTCCCACTGGTTATTTAATTTCTACCCCCTGTATCTATACCTCCGAAACCCTTGTAGCCAGAGATGGGGACGGAGCCCACAGAGCAGGTGGGAGTGGGGGCAGGGCTGGGAGGCGGGAGAAGGGTTACTGAGAGGGTGGGGAAGGGGAAAGGATGGGATTCTTCACTTGGCAACAGGTCTCTGCCATCCTGCGACCTGTACAGAAGCCCCAAGACCTAAGCCACAGCCCTTGAAATACCCTTGGCAGGAACAGTTTAGTGCGCCCGCCCGTAATGGAGGTAGAGGCAGGGCAGGATGGAGAAGGCAAGGGAGACCCACAAGCAGTCCAGGGTCCAGGTCTGAGGCAAAGGCTGCATCTGGCCGTCTGTCCAGGAGAGGGCGCTGCAAGGGGAAAGGAAGTGCCAAGATTTATTAATAATACAAATGCTTGGGCTATGGAGAGCTAGATGCTTCCATCCATTACTTTGTGTATTGTAGACATTCTTCACTGCAAACATTGCCAGGAGGACTGGACAGGATCTCTAGTCTTGGCATTACATATTAGGTTACTGAGGTCCAGAAAGAGCAGGTTGCTTGCTCAAGGTCACCCAAGGAGCTGGAAGCAGAGGCTGGAGAGATACAAGGAAAGCCAAGCCTATTCAAGGTGTGCTAGGAAGACTTTATAGGAGTGTCTGTCTGCATCCTGTGTACTGTTATCCCTGGCCCCACAGGAACACCCAGTGTGGAAGGCATGGGTGGGGAGGAGTGTGGGGAAATCTCTCATACTGTGCTGCCTCTCCTTTTGACCTTCCCAGGTTTCCTGGGGCTCCTACTCTGGAGACGATGAGTACATATACTCCGCTGAGCCACTGCCTGAGCTCTGCCACAAGGCAGATGTCCAGGCCTTCAGTAGGAGCTTCCAACCCAGTGTCTCCCTGACGGTGGCTGCGTTGGGTCTGGCTGGCAACGGCCTGGTCTTGGCCACTCATCTGGCGGCCCGACGTACTTCCCGCTCCCCTACCTCTGCCCACCTGCTCCAGCTGGCCCTGGCTGACCTCCTGTTGGCCCTGACCCTGCCGTTTGCTGCAGCAGGGATTCTTCAGGGCTGGAGTCTAGGAAGTGCCATCTGCCGGGCCATCTCAGGCCTCTACTCAGCCTCTTTCCACGCGGGTTTCCTTTTCCTAGCCTGTATCAGCGCCGACCGCTACGTGGCCATCGCGCGGGCGCTGCCAGCTGGGCAGCGGCCCTCCCTGTCTAGCCGCTCGAATTTGGTCTCAGCTATCGTGTGGCTGCTGTCATTGTTCCTGGCGCTACCCGCTCTTCTCTTCAGTCGGGACGGACAGCGGGAAGGCCAGCGACGGTGTCGCCTCATCTTCCCGGAGGGCCTCACGCAGACGGTGAAGGGGGCAAGCGCCGTGGCGCAGGTGGTCCTGGGCTTCGCCCTGCCGCTAGGCGTCATGGCAGCCTGTTACGCGCTCCTCGGCCGCACGCTGCTAGCCGCCAGGGGGCCTGAGCGCCGGCGTGCGCTGCGCGTCGTGGTGGCCCTAGTGGCGGCCTTCGTGGTGCTGCAGCTGCCCTACAGCCTTGCCCTGCTTCTGGATACGGCCGATCTACTGGCCGCCCGCGAGAGAAGCTGCTCTGCCAGCAAGCGCAAGGATCTGGCCCTCTTGGTGACCGGCGGCTTAGCCCTGGCGCGCTGCGCCCTCAACCCTGTGCTGTACGCCTTTCTGGGGCTACGGTTCCGCCAGGACCTGCGGAGGCTGTTTCAGGGCGGGGGTTGTGGCCCCAGCCCTCACTCCCGCGGCCGCTGCCCGCGTCGGCCCCGCCTTTCTTCCTGCTCTGCTCCCACCGAGACCCACAGTCTCTCCTGGGACAACTAGGGCTGCACTCTGGAGAAGGGGGTGGAATGAGGAAACAATGATAAAAGTAGTGGGAAAGGGGATTAGATGGGGAGGTGGGACAGACTGAGAAACGGTAGGTACCTAAGGAGACTGCTTGTGTACTTTGCCGCATTAAATTGGTAACAAGGAATTGGGCAGCAACCCAACAACTGTTGCTATTTTTGAATCACCGACTTGCAAGTGATTTGTAGCAGGATAGAGACGCGGGTCACACACCCATCCCTCACCCCCACGCTTGGGTCTCAGTGGGAGGTGCTGAGAGCCTTGGGGCACGGGTGCTGCTGAGCTTGCTAAAGCTCTAGGCAGACACCCCCTTCATCTTCATCCAGTCTCTGTCAACAGAGGTGAAGTGGGAAAGCTGCCAGGGAGAAGAGGCGGAGGTTCTTCTTAACACTGGGTAAGGAAAGGAAGAGCTTTCTAACAACACTAGCACTATCCAGTAATGGCTGCCTCGGCAAGGATGGAGCTGGGGCTTCTGGAATGTCCAAGCTGAGGCTGTTTGGCATAGTCTGGGCCTGGTGCACTGGCCAGGACGCAGGGGATACGGATAGAAGATTTCTGCCTGGGATGGGCAATTGGATTACATTACCACTTTATGATCCTTCTAAACTGTGATGGAAAAAAGGTAATTTAAAAGTTTAGTTGAAGTGTTTCACCTTGGAGGGAAAAAAGGAAGTAATTACAATTTGCAAATTTCCAAGGAGTGGTTATGCGCATGGCGGGGTTGAGGGGTACTTGCAAGGTGAAACACTTCAAGTTCCATCAGGGGTTCAGAGGAAATGCACTGAAGTTGAGGGGAGAGAAGGAAGTTAGACCTCGGGAAGAACTTCTCTTCAGGCGAGGGCCTGGGATCCGAATGGGGAAGAGAGCTTAGGGTTGGGATGTCTCCAGCCCTAGGAAATCTCAGTATAAGCCACTGTCATCTGAGGCGAAGAAACAGCCAGGAAGGTCTCTAGAGACAATCGATGCTTAGATGCATCGATTTCTAGTCTTTGTTTTGCAAAATCACAACAGGCAGGCGGGTGTCTACGTTCAACAATTCTCGCAGTTTAATATCCGGTCAGCAAAGCTATACCCTGAGTTCCAGCAGGAGTCTAGGGGAGAGAAGGGCGTGGCGTGGCCTGGCGAGGAGGTCTCTAGGGAGGTGTTGGCCTGAAGTCCCCGCCCTGACCCGCCCCGCCCCACCTAGTCGTACTTCCCAGAGCCTGTGGCCGCGAGACCTAAAGCATAGGCCTTTAGGGCCCAGGATCCAGGAAGGGTCTTAAGACTGCGCAGATCCTCAAAGGGTCCTGAGCGCGCCAGTCTTTGGGGGCTGACCTGGAACTCTTTGCCGGAGATCGCGGGAATCGCCGCTGAGTCAGCAACGCGCGAGGGCGACCTCCTGCAGTCTCCTGCTGTTGCCCAGACCCCACCCCGCCGGCCTAGCACCTCAGTTAACCCCTTCCTGTCCAGAACCGCAGGACAGTCTCCTTGAGAAGCTTCCACTTTATTCGGAGACCACAGAAATCCACAGAACATCTAAATTCGTTTTTATTTTCGGTCCATGTATGCTCCTTCCCCGAGTCTGCGCCTCAGCTCTTTCACCTCGAAACTGAGGTGGTTCAGATCTAAAACTGGACTCCATGATTCCAAGGTTGGAGGACCGACTCTAGAACTGGATCTGGCGCAGGTTTGGGCACTTGGCGGTGGCTGAGTCTTTTCCATTTTTCAGGGACCTTGAGCAGGGACGGGACGGGTTCAGAGTGCAGCAGTCGGGCCTTTCTCCCGCTCTATATAAGTTTTTCCTTCTCTAGAGGGCCTTCTCAGGAGGATTTTTAATTAGCTGGTTTGGTGAGACAAGAGTTAAGAGCAAGAAGGCGGGCTTCCGTGACGTCACTGGCACCCCGCGTCCGATCTCAGAGCCGGGGGCGTGGCTAACAACGCACCGCCCCATCCCTCCCTATTTAACCCCCCCCTCCTCGCTGTCACCCAGCCAGGAGCACATGATGCAACCCGCCGCAGTTTCAAGCGTTTGATTGGTGGCCGCGCCCGGCGCCAGGCACAGTGATTGGGCCAAGGAGGCTATGACGAAACGTGGACCCTACCCTGTAAAGAAGGGCGGAGAGAAAGAAAAGGGAGGGCCCCCTCCGAAAGGGAGGGGGCCGGGGAGGCGGGGTCCCGGAGCTGCGCTCGCGCCCCCAGCGCGCCAGTCCCGGGGCTGCAGGGAGCGCAACGCGCCGCCCGGGCCCCGGCCACCGGACGCCCTACCGGACACGACCCTCCCTGGAGCTTGGACAACTGCCCACCTCGGACACAGCACCGGACACTGCCCCCCACAGCGCTGGACGCTACAACGGACACTACTTCCCAGCTCCGGACATTACACCCTACTCCCCCCCCTAAGCCCTGGACGCCTTCCCCCATCCCCCTCCAGGGGCTCAGACCCTGAGCCCTGTGCAAGCTCAAGGTAGCGTCCCCTTACATCCCGGCGCTGGAGGTTGCCTCCTTCCCGTTCCCCCTGTCCCTTTTCCCTCCTCATCTTTCCGCTGCTCTGGTCGGAGCCCAGCCAGTTTCTCCGATCCCCTGCTGCTCGGCCGCGGGCTGCCCAAGTCCCCATCCCCCGGCTGCTCGCCCGGATGCCTCTCCCCGGGGGACTGTGGTGGCTTCTCTGCTGCCGTCGAGGCTTCACTCTTCTGCACCGGGACTACGGGGACGGCGAGCTTAGCGGGGACGGGGACGAGGAGGAGGAGGAGGAGACCTTTGAGCTACGAACCCCGAGTCCAGCGGGCGGCGGGAGGGTAAGTCCTAAAGGATTTGGAGCCTTGTCTCGATTTCTCTACAAGCGGTTGTCACGCCTGATCCTGCTGCACGCTCCAGCCAAATGCTGAGCTCTTAGCGAACTGGGGTAGTGGGGAACATTCTTGCCTGGAGGCCAGAGCCCCAAAGAAGCTCAGGCAATGGCCCTACTCGGGATGTGCCTGTGGGCCTCGCGCCTCACCTTGGGCGCTGTCCACCTGCTGGGGGCCCCGGGGCAGGGGAGGCGTCACGCGTGGCCCGACCTGGCCCGGCCTCTCCCTTCCCCTTTGGGCCCGCGTCCCATCCCGTCTCCTTCCGCCTCCGCCAGCGCCAAGGAATGTGGTGAGGCCGGCTGGGTGGCTCGAACGCCTGGGTCCTCTGCGCTCCCACTTCGAGAACACTGGGGCCAGATGCGGGAGCGGGAGCTCCCACCGCGGAGACATGGGCGAGAGGGAGAAGGTATTCTAGGATTGGGGTCCGCCGCGGGAACCCCACGGAGAGGGAGCTGGAGGTTACGGCCCCCTGAGGACCTACCGTCATTATCTTGCCGCTCAAGAGAGAACTCGGCCTTCCCTGATGAGGCTCCTGGGATATCCCTGAGGGGGTGGTGAGAATACTTGGCTGCTGGGCATTGACAGATCTCCCGAGGGGAAACTGAGGCACGTTGGTGTAGGAGACCTTCATCTCCTGATGTATGTGCCCATGCCCCTACACACGAACAACCAGACTCCTTCCTGTGTGTTGTGGCCTGGGTCACTCTCCCATCCCCCACTCAGGGGTCCCCAGCAGGCTCGGTGGCTCGGTGCCCGAGTGGGGCGGGCTGTGCTGCTGGGGCCAGCGCCAGCACCTGGCTAGGCAGAGGGCAGATAAATATAGTGGAGAGGAGGAGGGAAGCAGGGAACAGAGATTAGGAGAGTTGGACTAGGAGGGTCAGTACCTGCCCTGGTGATGTGGCTGACTGCCCCACTCAGACCTTCCTGTAAAAGAGGTGGATGTGCTCTCCCAGAGAAGGTGCAGGTCCCAGGCTCCCAGTCTCTCAGCCTGGGCAGGGTCTGTCTGATCTGTCAACCATGCTGTTGCCTCCCTTGTGCTCCACCTCCACCCCTCCTCCCGGGAGCTCAGGGACAGGTGTCCCTGGTCCCCCTTCTCCCTCCCCCTCCTGGCTTTAGCAGTCTGGGTGCAATGGGACCATGGCATAGTTCCTGCCTGGCTTGGCTCTGGCTTGGGTTTGAGGCCTCTCCCAGACCCCAGTCTACAGCTGAACTTTCAGCGCAGGGGGTGCCAGAAGGTATGTGGCAGAGGGCAAAATCCCCAACCACTCCTGGCCTGCCCACTGTGTGTTATTTCTCAGTCTGGCCTGATCTTCCTGAGCTAAGCAAAGGGGCAGGGTCCTTGCTCACCCCGAGTCTCAGGGATGTCTGCTGGAGAATGCAGAAACCCTTGAAACTCTTGAAGAAAGCTCTGTACAGAAAGGAACCCTTTTCCTTCATCTCTTACCCCATTTATCCTTCCCTGGTGGGTGAAGGAAAAATGAAGAGGGAGGGACCTTAGGCTACCAGAGCTAGGAGGAATTCTGTCTACTATCCATTTCAAAGAAGGGAAAACTAAGGCCCAGAAGTAGGAGGGGAATTTGGCAAGATTCCACTAGGAATCAGTGGTCCAGCAGGTATTAGATCCCAGGTCTCCCAACTCCCCGTACAGTTTTCTTTCCATCCTTCCCCAACCTTGTTTGCATCTTCAAAGGATAACGGAGACCAGGCATGAGCTTTGCTTCTTAGCTGGTGGCTAATCAGTACAGGTCGTTCCATAGAGACTGCTGGGAAGGGTAATCCCAGAGCGGCTCCAGCCCCGCCCCCCGGTTGCGACCCCACTCCTCGACACCTCCCTCCATCCCCTAGACGTGCAGTCTCAGACGCCGCAGACTCCGGCCAGGCGCAGGGAGGGCTCTGACGCTGGGAATTTCCCTGCCTGTCTCCCCAGGGTCCCTTGGACGTGACTCTGACTCAGCCGGTGAGGAGCGGGCCGGTCTCCGACAGGTGAGCTTCACTTATGAGACCCCAGCAGGTTCCCAGGACCCCATCCTTGCCGCCTACCCTCGCGGGGTTGTGCAATAAGGGAGAGGCCCTCGCCTCCCGCCGGACGCTGTGGCTTGGCAGGGGTCCCGGGGGGGGCGGTCCGGCCCGGGGCGAGCGGAGGGGGGGTCCTGGCTATTTCTGGTGCAAGGTCAGAACGGCCCCAAGATTCCCACAGCCTGGAGGAGGGGTGCCCAGCTGGAGATCGGCGCCCCCGCGGGCTGGGGAGCCCCTACGGCGGAGCCCCCTGGAGGCAGAGCGCAGCTCCAGCAGCCTCGCCCGACTCTTTCCTCTCTGACCCAGGCTGCAGAGCTGGGAGGAGACGTGGAGCCTCATCCCCGAAAAAGGGCTGCCGGAGGACGACCCCGACGTGGTTGTGAAAGGTGAGGACGTCTCGCGGCACTCTGGAGGTCCCCTCTCGACCCTCCGGGGGTTGAGTCTCCCCGGGCTGAAGGCGTGGCTTCCCGCTCCTGCTTTCAGGTTGGCTGTACCGCGAGCCCCGAGGGGGCGGGGCGCGGCCGTGGCTGCCCCCTCGCCGGGCCTGGTTCGTGCTCACGCGAGACTCCCTGGACCAGTTCAGCAGCAGCGGGAAGGGGGCACGGCGCCTCGGAAGCCTCGTGCTCACTAGCCTGTGCTCGGTGACAGGCCCGGAGCGCAGGCCTAAGGAAACCGGTGAGTCCTCTTAGGGACCTTCCTACCTTCCTGGCTGGGGACTCAGCCGGCCCCGATTGCCCTCAGCGGCCTCTCTTTCCACCAGGTCTATGGTCAGTGACCGTGTCTGGCCGGAAGCACAGCGTCCGCCTCTGCTCTCCGCGTCAGGCCGAGGCGGAACGCTGGGGGGTGGCCCTGCGCGAGGTGATCGCCTCCAAGGCCCCCCTAGAGACCCCCACCCAGCTACTGCTCAGGGACATACAGGTGAGAGAGAAGACCCCATTGAGAACCAGGAGGGTAGTGGACCCACGGGGGAAAAGAGCTCCCTCCTTTATCGTGGTGACCCTCTACCTGGACTCTAGGAGAGCTATGGGGACGCCGAAGCGGTGGCCCAAATCTACCGGCGGAACCCTATTCTGAGACACACAAGTGGAGCCTTATATGCCCCGCTCCTGCCCCTTCCCTACGGAGGCAGTGCTGCAGGTGAGGAGTCCCAAGGTGTCTGCCTGGGAGGATGGGGTGGAGTAGAGGTAAGAATCTAAATGCCTCACCTGGCAGGGGGACCTAAGAGCCTCCTAGGAGTCTATGCTCCTCAGTCTCTGCCGCTGGCCAGGCTGGAGAAAAGGGAAATCAAAACAGAAAAAAGATCTCCTGTGACCACTTTTTTAGGGGGCTCATTCTGATCACTTACATTCTTTCAAGAGTTTTTACACTCTTCTTTTTCATTACATTCTTTTGTGTGTGTGTGTGTGTGTGTGTGTGTGTGTGTGTGTGTGTGTGGTACTGGATATGGGACTCGGAGGGCTGCTCTACCAATGAACTACAACCTCACCCTCCTCCCCTTTTCTTGTTATTTTGAGACAAGTCTCACTGAGTTGCTGAGGAGGTATGCAAACTTGTGATCCTCCTGCCTCAGCCTCTATTAATCAGTGCTTGGATTACAGGCATACATCACCGCACCTGGCTATTTTTCATTACATCCTTAAGATCATGTCATGTGGCCTCTACAAGAATATACTGGCTTCATCTAGCTATATTTCTCCCCAGAAGGATATAAAGGGTGTAGTGACTGGCTTAGGTCCTAAAAGCTAGAGGATTAAGAGGAGCTGGAAGACAAAACTGGTTTTCTGACTCCTAGATCAGCCTGTTTTCTGGCTCACGGTGATGATGGCTCTCAGTAACCAGTCACACAGGATCTGGGGTTTGAACCTCTGTCCTTTAGTCTTTCCTTCTAGCTTACTAACTGAAAACCCAGGTTTAGCAGGAAAGGGAGTGGGAATTCCAGACAGGCAAGGGTTGAGAATTTGGCTCTGTGGGACCACTGCTTGCCCTTCACTCTTCCTGTCATCCGTACCCTCCCCTCCTTAACATCCCTTCTTCCTTTATACTCCCTCTGACCTTCCCCTGATTCTTGCCTTCCTCCCAGGGCGCAGCTCTGTGTCCCCTCTCCAAACCGTCCCTCCACCCCAACCCTCCCACAGGTCCAGGCTATGCACCCTTGCGAGAGGAGGCAGTGCGTCTGTTCCTGGCACTGCAGGCGCTGGAGGGGGCAAGGCGCCCTGGGCCCCTGATGCAGGGTGTGCTCCAAACCTGCCGGGACCTGCCTGCCCTCCAGGATGAACTCTTCTTGCAGCTGGCTAAGCAGACCTCAGGCCCCGCAGGTCCCCCTGGGCTCCCTGCTACCCAAGACCCTGCAACCCTGCGGTACTGGCAGCTTCTCACCTGCATGAGCTGCACCTTCCGGCCTGGGGGAGCTGTTCGGGGGCATCTTCTGGGGCATTTGGAGAGGTGAGAGGGGAGGAGCAGGTGTAAGACCAATGCAAAGGATCTACAGGGCTGGGAGAAAATGAAAGGCCATTGCAGAGGGACTGGCAGATGGAGAGAGAGCCTGGATGTAGAGGAGGGAAGAGGCTTGCCGGAGGTCAGGGCTGGTGTTAATACAATTAAAAACGTCATAGCACACTTGTGAGCAGATGCATTACAATAAGGCACTCCATTTGGCCAGAGGAATTGTAAAAAGGCTGCTTTTTCCTCGGGTGAGGCAGGCCAGTGCCAAGGCTTAGAAAAGCATAGTAATGTGGCTTGATTTTGGGTTTCAACCCAGAGCAAGATCAAGAGGCTTCCCAGAGTGTTCGAAGATAGTTGTGAGAGAGCTGCCAGGAGACTTCGAAGTTATTCATTTCCATGTAAAACACCAGGGACTGATTTAGGCTTACCTCCGGGGACTTGAAGGGGAAGAAACTGACAAAATTCCTCTAATACTGGAAGTCGAGGGGGAGAAAACCCCTGGAGTACTAATCCTTGAATTTCTCCTAACTCAGGACGGAGCAGGCACTCCCGAACTCGGAACTGGCAGAATATGCGCGTTTCATCCGGAAAGCTCTGGGCCGGACTCGTGGCCGAGAGCTGGTGCCATCCCTAGCGGAGATTTCTGCGTTAAGCCGGCGCCAGGAGTTGTGGTGCACGGTGCACTGTCCTGGAGCTGGTGCTTGCCCTGTGGCCATCAACTCCCACACAACAGCGGGAGAGGTGGGGCCATAAAAAGCCCCCAACCTCCTTCCTCAAGCCATCCATCTCAGATTCTTTATTTCTGTAAAGGGAGGGAGTGATAGTGATGGGACTAGGGGACCCTCCACCGGGACCAGCCCTTTCCAGAATCCTGGCAAGACTCCTGGGTAATCTGACTTTCCCGTCTCCCTTCCTCCCCTCTAGGTCGCTCGAGAGCTGGTGGGGCGACTGGGTTTGGCCCGGAGCCGCAACGTATTCGCCTTGTATGAACAGCGGGGGACCCAAGAGCGAGCCCTAGCTGGGGGAACCCTTGTGGCCGACGTGCTCACCAGGTTTGAGAAGTAAATGTCCAGTCCCAGCCTGTTCTGTATTAGCCCACACACCTCTGAGCTTCCGTCAGCTGAGCAAACCTTCATCTGAGTTCTTGCCGCTCACTTGTCTGCTCGTGTGCAGACGGACCCCTGCCCGTGGGCCGTGTGCAGTGTGACTTAAAGGCTTATTTCTGCCGTTGTCTCTGCCACGGCCCCGCCCCAAACATGGCCTTGCTGCCACTTCGACCCGCCCTTTCCCCCCAAGCTGCCTCAGCTTTGGGGTGCCCTGCTTCCCAACAGCATAGCGTCCTTTACCCTTAAGCAGTTTGGCGTCGGAGGAAGCTGGGCTAGAGGACTTGCCAGACTCTGGGTGGAGACTGTGTCTGCGTCTTCACGGGCCTCTGCACCCGGAGGGGCTGTCCCCAGACGGTCATGAACTGCCTTTCCTCTTCGAGCAGGTGAGAATTCCTGGCATTCACGTCTCCAAAGGGATCCCCCCAAATTGAACGCCTTTTTGGTGAGGGGCTCCTTATATTTATTATGGCAACCCCACGGGACCCTTCCCCCGAACGCAGGCCGCCTCAGATTCCACACCCCGACGCGTTTTCGCCACAGTACAGTCGTCGCTCCTGCGCTGATGCCGGGTGCCTCCGTTGCAGGCTCACGCTCTGCTGCTGCGCGGCCGGCCACCACCGCCCGACGACACTCTGCGCGCCCTGGCGGCGCTGCGCCTGCAGAGCCTGCACCGGGACTTCTCCCCGCGGCTGCCCTTGCCGCGCCTGGATCGCCTGCTGCCGTCCCCCGCCCGCCCCGCCCCCAGGCCGCCGCCCTCCTCCGCCCTGCTGGCCGGGGCGTTCTGGAGCCCGGGCCTGGCCAAGAGGCGGGCGGAGCGGGCTCGGCGCGGTGGGGCCGGCCGAGCCGCGGAGAGCGCAGCCCAAGAGCGAGGAGGCGGCGCCCGCACTGCCGCCGCTGTGCTGGGCGGCTGGAAGCGGCTACGGGGCATGGGCCGAGCTGAGGCCATGGCCGCCTACCTGGCTCTGGCGGCGCAGTGTCCGGGGTTCGGCGCTGCTCGGTATGACGTTCTGGAGCTGAGCACGGTGAGGGGGAGAAGGGAGAAGGGGACTCTGGTGGCCCAAGCCCCACACTTTTGCCCCAGAGCCACAAGCCCCCACCATGGGTGACTTCATTCCCTACATCCAGAACAGCTGCCCGTCTCAAAGCCCAGGAGACATTAGCCCTTTGGCCTGTACCTCCCAGGAGCCTTAGCTCCTGCCACATGTGCACTCTGTGTCATAAAGGGGTCAGGACACTCCTGGTTCACAGCCATCTGCCAAAAATAAGGCTGCAGGGTCTCTCCCTTCAGCCCTGACTCTGCCTATCTGTCTGCAGGAGCCTGGTGGAGGTGCTCCACAGAAGCTATGCCTGGGCCTGGGAGCCAAGGCCATGTCCCTCTCCCGGCCTGGTGAGACAGAGCCCATCCACAGTGTCAGCTATGGCCACGTGGCCGCCTGCCAACTAATGGGCCCTCACACTCTGGCACTGAGGGTTGGGGAGAACCAGCTCCTCCTGCAGAGTCCTCAGGTGTGAATGGAGTGAGGGGCTGTGGAAGGAGAAGGGAAGGAGAGTCAAGAAACATGCATTGAACATTGTTCATGGGTACAGTTCTGGGCACTGGGGGACACAGCAGTGATAGACACAAGTTCCAAGGAGGGAGGCTTACAGTAAATGGAGAATTAGACTACTTAAGATAGACGTGGATGTTTCAAAGGAAAGAGTAATGTAACAGGAAGCTACTGGATGGGATACATTATTGGGTGGTCAGGGAAGGATTCCAAAAGAGGGTGACATTTAAGCTGGCCATAGGAAGATCCAGGGAACAGCACTCCAGGGAGAGGGAATTGCAAGTGCAAAGGCCAGGAGAGAGGAGTAAACATGGCAGGGTAGAAGAGCAGAAAGAAGCAAGAATAAGTTCTGTGTGCTTATGTGCACCTGTAATCCCAGCATTCAGGAGGCTGAGGCAGAAGGTAAAAAGTTCTAGGCCAACCTGGAACCTGGGCTAACAAAGCAAGATGCTGTCTATTTTTTTTTTCAAGGTGTAGAATAACATGACTTTATTTAGAAATGAAAGATAGAAAGGTAAAAGCTCCCACTATCTGGGAGAGGCTCCCCCCCCCCCCCCCGCCAGATCTATTTTTTTTTTTTTTTGAGACGGTCTCATTCTGTAGTTAAGGCTGGTCCTGAGTTCCCACAATATAGCCCAGACTGGCCTCAACTCACAGTAGTGCTCCTGCTTCAGCCTCTTGAGTGCTGGGATGACAGGCACGTACTACAATACCCAGTTTATGTGGTGCTGGGGAATTAAACCCAGGGTGTGAGCTTGCTAGACAAGTGCTGTAACCACGGTGCTATTCCTTCAACCCGTCTTGTTTTGTTTTTGAGACAAGATCTTGCTCTGTAGTCCAGACTTGTCCTGAACTCAGTATGTAGCCCAGGCTAGCCTCAAGCCCATAGCAATCCTCCTGCCTCAGCTTCCCAAGTGATGGGATTACAGATGTGCACCACCATACCTCATTTATATGGTGTTGGGGAGTTAAATTTGGGGCCTTGCGCTTGCTAGGGGCAAGTGCTGTAACTGCTGTGCTATTTTTCCAGCCTCCTAAAACCATATCTTAAGAAGAAGAAGCCAGAATGACTGGCACAAGTTAGTAAAAGAGGGACTGGTAATGAGTGTACAGAGGTTGCCAGAGCCAGAGCTCTGGACCCTGGTAGACAAGCTAGAGCTCTAGAGCCTGGATAGAGGAGGAGATGGAGAGAACCCGCTGGCCCCTGTTGTGCACTGACCTCTGCCCTCTCTTAGGTGGAAGAAATCATGCAGCTGGTGAATGCCTACTTGGCCCGCCCCTCCCCTGAGAGGCCCTGCAGCAGCTCGGTGCCTCCATGCCAAGACCTGCCAGACACCTCCCCTCCCAGCCTGCACCAAGGCCTGGATGAGCCCCAGGGACAGTCTTGCTGTTTGGGGCAGCTGCAGGACTGAGCTTGCCAAAAGGTCACAACTTCCCTCCTGCCTCCATCCTGGGCCAGGACTGCTTTGAGATTTAAGAAAACCATGGACCCTTTGGCCCTGCAGGGACAGGGCATGTCCCACACCTGAGGACTGCAGTGGTGTGGACAATTTTCTAGTTTGTTTCTTAATTTATTTGTAGAAGAGAAGCAAAAAAAAAAAAAAATCCTTATTTACACAAACTCTTCCTGTGGGAGTGTTGTCAGTGGATGAGTTGGAGCTCCATAGCTCAGAGCTCCGCCCTGGGACGCCCACACTCTGGGCTTTTACCAGGCACTGAAGGGAGTCAGAACACCACAGAGCGCCACCCTTTTTGACCTTCTGGATTTAACCTCCTCTTGGCCAGTGTGTGGCCATAGGGTGGTGGGTGGGGCACACAAGAAGGCAGTATTGGACACTGGCAATTACTCATCCTGTGTCCCCTATGAGTAGGGGTGTGGGGTGGCCTCTGACATCCCTGAAGCCGGAGGGCAGTGAGTCATCAAGACTGGCACTGCCCAGTCCCTACCTTGGTGCCCAGCTTCCGGGTCCTATTTAGGTCTACCTTTGGTATACCTACTTCTTTGGATCTGAAGTGGAGAGAAAGCCTGGGGCAAGAAAGAAACCCAAAAATTTCTCTGGCACAGACAAAGAATTGAAGAAGAGCTCAGCTATACTCAGGTTTTGTTGAACTGGGTTGAGTTTCTCAAGACTGATGGCCCCACACACTGGAATCCAGATCCTCTGCTTTTCTGACCTGCTCAGAATGCAGTGGGTGTAGGCTTCATGTCCTCTGCCGCGAGTGGAAGAGGCTTGACCAACACTGGCCCACACTGGCAAGAGCCTGGGCTCAAAGGAGACAGCAGCCCCAGTCATTCTCTGTGATCTAGACAGAAGGGCTTACTCCAATAAAACAAGTATGGTTCAAGGCAGTGAATGTAAGTGGAAAGAGGAGACAAAGACCTGGACTAGGTAAGTGTTAAGAAGTTAGAGCAGTTGAAGGCACCCTACCATCATGATCAACCCTCGCCATCCCTTGCATTCAAAGATCAAGTCCTGACTATTCACCACCAAGCTCATTACTTTATTAGATGTGAACAAGCATCTCAAGGGTCAGAGAATGGAAGGGAAGAAATAAAGCAAGCTCCTGGCTTGGCGATGGATCTAGAAAGGTGGTAAAGGTCAAGTGCAGTAAGAGGGACCAGGCAAGGTAGGGGCTGTGCTTCCATTCCAGGGAGAGGAGCAAGGAGGGGAATCACTGTTCCTGGGTGCCCCAGGAGATATAATCCGGCCGTGTAGCTGCATGGTACTCATCAATGAGCTCCTGAACAACCTCTCTGGAACTGTCCATCTCATCAAAGTTGTCCTTGAAGATGTCCTCCTTTCGGAACTGCTCCAGGAAGGCCCCTCGCTTCCATAGCTTATCATACTGCTGGCAGGAACTTTCAAAGAGCTGGAGGAGAAAGGAATTTTCATAATGGGAGCAGTGTGGACAGGGGATTAGGGATGAACTGTGAGAAGTTGATGAATATAGGTAGTGGAATACAGTGCTCAGAAAAACCAGGAGATGAACTCACTGAGGAGATACTGGTGTGGTTGGCCATCATGAGTCCACTGACCCGGTGGGCTGAGGGCAGGTAGGGAGACTTCCTCGACAGGGCTACTTGGATGCTAGCTGGGCCCCAGGGAATGAAGTTGGCCAACTTCCGTTCCCGGATCCTCTGCAGGCTTTTGTGGACCTGAGGTGGGTACAGGAGAGGTGGAGATTGTCTCTCCTCTACGCTGTGGGTTCAGGAGTGCAACGAAGGGGTCTCACCTACCTGGGTGGGGTCCACCTCGCCCTGGATTATGTTGAGGATGGCGATGTAGCAGTGGTTGGTCTGGCGGTCCCGCCCCGTGGACACCATCACATT